>JAAAKG020187525.1:0-25089 GCA_010014905.2 Druon quercuslanigerum | reverse complement strand
TAATAAGAATAATTATTATTATTATTATTTCTACAAAAAATACTTCTATAATTTGAAAAGAATTTGTCAAAAATTAAAGACATTTGAACGATTTTAAAAATTTGATGATACTTAAAAATACTTTAGTTAATACGCGGTTTTAAAGAATTCACTTGAATTTCGAAAGATTTAATTGGATTTCATAGGATTCAAAAAATTCGAGCATATTGAAAAAGATTCGAAGGGATTTTAGAGTATTTACAAGATTTACAAATATTTCAAAGAGCTTTAATGCATTTTAAAAAGATTTTATAAGATATTCAAGGATTTAAGTAAATGTTTGGTTGCATCTTAATCCGTTTTGAATTGAGATTCTACCTCGGATTCTACTATTTTATTGAACATTTGTCTCTTTCCGATAAATTACACTGCTTTGGTCTTAAAATTGAGGCTAATATTAATTCTTTTTTTTATTGAAAGGTTAACTACAACATTTGACGTTGAGAATTTATCTTTCTTTGGTTTAATAAAAATCATCTCTTTTGATAGAAATTTAATGTTATTTAGTTGAAAATGCAATAAAATGCAAAAAATGCTAAACAAGCTTAAATTTACTGCAAATGTCAATTTTGGAAGAAGATATTGCAAAAAGAAATTAAATTTCTATATTTTCGAAAATTTGGAACAACGCTAAAAATAATAAACATGTTTTAAATTTCTTGAGTTCCTTTAAAAAAAATCTTAGCGGCGTTTATCTAAATTTTTAAAATATTCTTAGCGTTTTCCCTTAGGTTCTGAAAAATTTCCACATACTTTAAAAACTTTGTTTAAATTATTACTTATCACATTAAAATGAATTTTAGTAATATTTATAATAATTTTACTGTTTTAAAATTTTTAAATCATGTTGTAAGTACAAATATAATTTAAAATTGTGAATGCTTTTATTTGAGTTAGAGTGAGACTGTTACTAGGTATCTTACTATGTCAATCAATTAAAATTAAAAAATATCTGATTAATTAGTTCAAATCCGCAGATCAGATTTAATTATTCGAATTTTTACTATTTCAGATTTAGATTGTAGTTTATATTTATAGAGTAGAGTTCATTAGTCTCTGAAGTTGCAGGGGAACGAAATGTATATCTCCCAATCGGTAAAGTCATCCCGAAACGAACTGGTACTCTGACATATTTTAAAACCTCCTGGGACTATTCGGTCTAGGTCCAAACTGATCATTAGTCGACATTTACTGTGAGTTGTGTGGTTTAAATCCGAGGGTTTAAGAATTTAAGACTCCTGCTTCACTTCCTCTATTTTGTGTCGCCTTTCAAAAATAGAAGCTTTGCTAACTATCTTGTGTATATATGTATGTTTTCTTAAGCAGTAGTGATAGATTACATGACAGGTAAGAAATCCAGGACTGGTGATGTATCAAAACTTGACTAATTTGAGGAATGTTTTAAAAAACAACGTTTCATTATAAATAAATCAAATAATTTATTTTATAATGAAGTTTTCGATATCAGCCAATCTGATAGTTCTTGAAAATTCGATTATCTTTCAACAATAACATTTTGATTAATGAATCCAGAAGTGAAAAATGACTTTTTAAAATATTGCAGATCACTGCCCTGGTAATTTGATCGGTCTGGTTGATTTCATATATAATGATTTCTAGAATACAATGTCTTTTCGAAGAATAACTTCTTTTTGTATAATCCGAAGCTGTGAATGAATCCAAAGGAGAAAAGATTTTCCGAAACTGAAGCGAATTGATCTAATTCGAATAGACTCTAGCGATAATAAGGAAATAGCATTAAGTTCGGATTAATCGAATCCTATTTGAAAGAACGAAATCTCAAATGATGCTCGAAAATCAAGATATCAAATTACTTAATTTCCCCTGGAAAAAAGTGATACTTTTGGAACTAATTAGCTTAATCTGATAGGTACCTTATAGTAGTGAAATATATTCTCATAATTGATAAATATTCTAAAGAAAAAAAAGACCAACCAAGTTTATTTTCACATTTTCTCATTATAATCTCCTCTTCGATTCTGATTGAGTTTGAATTCAAGTATTTTCAGAAGCAGTTTACACTGTCTTGACACTTTACAACCTACTCGAAAAATGTGGACAACTCAAGGACAGGAAGTTTCTCCTTTGATATTGTTCCAAGATATAAACAAAGCTATAATTTGTTTTTCTTCTTGACACTTTGAAACTATGAGAAACGGCCTTTCATTAAAAAATAGATTTATATGCTAAAATCCGGGAAACGTTGCGAATTTTTAGAAAGGAAAACAGACATTCTGTAATATTTCTCTTGTAAAGAAGAAACGAAACTATTTCTAAGAAAAAATGTTTGCTGATTCATTGTTATTAATGTTCTTTTTAATCTTGGGCTTTCGACTCACCACGATATTGACACTTAATGACCCTTTTTTAAAACAATTTAACTGTTTTGCTTCTAGTTTGAAAAAAGATAATATTTCTGATATTTCCTCCTAATTTTCGCTGATGCAAGTATTTTCTCATTTTGCCCTTAAATTTTTTTTCAAATTTCTTTGCTGAGTAACTTAAATTACATATCGGACCCATTAAGAATCTCAATAATAAAAGATTTTAAACATTTTTGAACATATTTCAAGATACTAAGAAGTCTTATCTGATTTCACAAAAGTTGGAAATTAAAAGAAATTTTCTAAAAATATTAATAAAGTAAAAATTTCAAAATAATTAAGGGAATTTCAAGTCAACTCAAGAGATTTATAGGGATTTTACGATACCCGCACAATTTTTATAAAATCTCCAAGGTAGTTAAAGATTAATAAACTCCAATGGATTTCAAAGGGTTTGAAAGATGTGAGTGTGTTTTACAAGATTCTTAGAAATTTCAAGACATTTTTAAAGGATATCAAATGCTTTTAACAATTTTCAAGGGAATTTAAAAAGAAATTAAACCTAATGAAATTTCAGGATTTGAAAAAATTTCGAGAAATTGAAAATATTTCAATGTATTTTTAAAAATATAGTCTATTTTAAAAGTTTTGAAGACATTAAATAAAATATCATAAAATTTCGTAGGAAAATAGAAAATTTCAAGAGTTTATAAAGGACTTTCAAATAATTCTCTTGAATTTCAAAGATTCCAAAGAATCTTTAGGGGATATATAAATTTTTAAGAGATTTCAAGAAAATATTTAAGGCACTTTTCTTCTTCTTTATTCATAATGTGTATTACGGGTATTTGAGAAGATTTCGAAGAATTTAGGAAAATATTTCAAGGGGATTTATCAAATTTTATAGGATTTTACGGGATTTTAGTATTAAAGATTTCAAGATGTTTTATAATATTTAAAATATTTCAAGGATTT
The DNA here is from genome assembly GCA_010014905.2 of Druon quercuslanigerum. Taxonomy (NCBI): domain Eukaryota; kingdom Metazoa; phylum Arthropoda; class Insecta; order Hymenoptera; family Cynipidae; genus Druon; species Druon quercuslanigerum. Next base: position 21,730 of record JAAAKG020187525.1, on the reverse strand, counting down.
TCATGGATTTCAAGAGAACTTTCTGGGATGAATGAAACCAAATGAAATTTGAAGGCTTTTTTTTTAGTTTGACACTAATCCCTTTTTCGAGATCTTTACAATTAAACATTCGTCAACTTGTTTCATTTTGAATGTTTGTAGTTTAAAAATAATAAATTTTTTTTTATATTTTGAAATAGGCCTGTTTTACAGATTTGCAATTTAAGATCCTCTACATTTTAATGCATTTCATTTAAAATTATGTAATTTGAGTGTTTTTTTTTATAGTCAAATTTTGGAGTTATTTAATTGAAAGCATAATTTGTAATCTTAAATCTTTGACATTAAAGAAAAGTGGAATGTTAACCATCCAAATTACAGTCTTTTTATTTTTGAAACTTCAAACTCGCATTATTTTAAATTTTAAATTGATAAAAATAGGAACTTTTTAAATTTTAATATTTACAATTCAAAGCTCAACAATATTTAAATTTCAAAGATATTTTTAACAAAATTCTCAAATTTAGATGATTTTTAAATACGAAATCCGAGTGGGAAATTTTATTTGTTCCATATTGAAGAAATTTCAAATCTAAGTCATCAAGATTACAGCAATTTTAATATTTAAACTAAAAACTTGGTAAGTGTCGAATGTAAATTTAAAAAATTCAAAAGTCTTTTATTTTAAGTATTTATAACATCTTCGAAATGGAATAATTACAGAATTTCTAATTGTCAAACCTAGAATTTGCATTATTTTAAACATTTTTTTAAACTTTTCAACTTTTAAGATTTGAAATTAAAGATTCTGTAATTTTGATGAGAAAATTAAAAATTTTTAATTTCCGAATAAATAGATTTGCAAATTATTCATGTTTAAAGATGTATATTTTGAAATTTTGTAATTTTTAACGTTTTCTTAAATAGTTCAGTTTTGAAGGTTCGGAATTAAAAACTCGTATGAGTTTAAGTTAAGTTTAAGTTCATAAGAAAAGTTTTAAACACTAAATTTTTTAAATTGTAGAAATTTCTAATGTCAAGGATCAAAAGTACAGAATTCTGAAAGTTAAACATGAAAATCTCTTTTTTAATTAAAAGTTTTCGAAATTAAAGGCTCCTTCATTTTAAACAATTTCAAAAATAATAATTTACAAATTATTCAATTCAAATGATTTATATTTTAAAAATATGTATTTCGGAACTCTTTTTTTTTATTGATTATATTTAAAAATTTACAATTTAAATTTTTTGAACCTTAACGATTTGCATTCGAACATTCTTCAATTTTAAATATTTGCAATTGAAAACTTTTCAATATTTTATGTGCATAATAAAAATGTATGCAATTTTCAATAACTTTTTTCTAAATAGTTTAATTAAGAAATAAAATAATTTCGTTTTGTGGAGTTGAAATTAAAATTTATTTAAATTCATGAATTTTAAATATAAAATTCTTCAATTGTATCCAGAAAAAATGACAGCGTTGATTTATTTTAGAAACTCTTATAATTATTAGATTCACTGAAAGTCTATATCTAACAATATTTACACGGAATTTGTTAAACATTATTTCTTATATTGAAAATCAATTTACGATCAAATTAAATTGAAATACGTAGTTATAAATTGTTTTTATGAAAGCCCATGTATATGTGTAATAATTCAACATGAAAGTTCTGACTTATTTCCTCAGCATGTGTTATGCACTTAAATGTTCCAGTTCAACTGAACTAACAATAAGTACTGTTCTCAGAACAGGCGCACGTTGCTTACCATGTTGAATTGTTGAGAGCTGTTTCTAATTTGCAATTTACATTTTTATTTACAAAGTTATTATTCAATAAGTATATTTCCATTTATTTATAGAAATTAAATATTGATTTGTTTGACAGTATAATGCGAGATTAAAATACAATGGAAAACATTAATAGAAAACAAAATTTTATTGTTTTAAAATATAATAGAATATTAGAAAAGAAATAAGAGAAATCTAATTTGTATTGAGAAAACAAAAATAAAGTTTCTTATTGGAATTAGCGAAACTTTTTACATTGAATAGAAGTTAATTTTGTTATTATTAGTATGGTCGTTTTCAGTTTTGAGAGCACAAGTTGGTATATATTAATCGTGCCCAATAAAAATTGGATTTTTTTCATTTTCCAAGCACTATCCCTTAAATTTCTTTGATTTGTTAAAAAAAAAACTACTATACGTATTATTTTTTTTAATTATTTAGCGGTTCGCCTCAGCCGTTTAGGTCTGAAAATAAGCCTTCTTAGATCTCAAATTTTAAAAATATAATTTTATTGGTAAAAAATTCTTTCACATCTAAAAAGTATTTTTATTCTCAAATTTAAAATATTTAAAGTTAGCCGCAGGAAAAAATTTTGAATATCGAGAAAAAAAACACAGAATACGCATCTTTACAGTCACTTGAGTGATTTTGCAACTCTAATGAATTCTTTTGAATACACCCTGAATCGCTTGGAATGCACTGAACTTAATGGATCTTTTTTAGATTTTTAATTTTTAAATTCATCCTGAAGACTTTTAAGTTCGACTTGAGCTCTTGGAAGTTTTATCAAATTTCTATTTACTCTCATTTTTCTGAATTCAATCGAATTCATTTATGTTTATTTAAAAAGCTTCGTTGCAATCACATGACTTATTTTTGATTCATTCTGAATTAATTTTAATTTATCTAGCACTCGTATCAACTGTAGCGAACTCTCTGGAAATTTTTCGAATTCCTCAAAATTCATTCTAGTTTTATTAAAATCAATTAAATATTTAAGATTTTCTGCAATTATTATGGATTAATTTATCTTCTCTGTTTATTTATCTTTAAATTCTCTATAATTCTCTAAAATTCACTGATTTCTACTTTATTCAATAGATTAATTTTTTTTTAATTTATACTGAAGTCTTTTACAATCACCTTGAATTCTTTGGTACTTTATCGAGTTGTTGTGAATTCCCTTGAATTTTTTGAAATTGAATCGAAGCATCATGAAGTCAATTTTTAAATTTATTTTAATTTTTTTCAGTTCTATTCAACTTCTTGCAACTTATGTTGAATTTTTATTAATTTTATTCAATTCTTATAATTTACCTTATATTTGCCTAGATTCAATTGAATTTAATTAAATTTGTCGGTTTTTTTTAACTTATAAAAATTAAAAAAAATAAAATATTGTTGACTACCACTTCACCCAGTTCAAAGAAAATATTATTTTTTTTTATTTCGTTCAATTCACTGAATTTTTTTTTAATTTCGCCAAATTTTCTTGAATATCCAAAAAAAATTTTAATACACTTTCATTTTACTGTATTTAATCGAATTTTTGAAATTTTCGCTAATTAATTTGAATTCGTAATTGGAAAGTAGTCGTTAAGAGCTTTATTTTTGATTGACTAAATATTTTTTAACTTCTTTTTTAAAATACTGGGCTTTTGGACAATTTAAAAAAAATCCGGCTAATTCATTTTTGTTTAATCACTTGCATTTTTTTGAATAATGAAGTTAAAAAAAATCGGAAAGCAGATTTCGAAAGGGCTTAAAAAATGCCATTTGCAACTTTATACGTCACTTTGTTGTGAAGTTTTTACTCTATTAAGTCACCATTTAATTTTTTTATTATGATGTATGAAATGAAAAAAAAACAATTTTTCGTTGCAAAAATATATTTAATGCAATCATGCGTTTGGTCTCTAGGACCTGAATATACGATAAGATGACAAACATTTTTTTTAAATAGCAGCATATGGCACTTTTTAAGCCCTTTCCAAATCTGCTTTCCAATTTTTTCTAACTTCATTATTCAAAAAACTGCAAGTGATTGAACAAAAATGAACAAACGGAAATTTTTTTAAAAATTGTCCAAAGGCCCAGTACTTTGAAAAACAAGTAAAAAAATATTTAATCAATCAAAAATAAAGCTCTTAACGACTACTTTTCAACGCCGTTTTCAAGATTTTTTTTGACATTATTTACGAAGATACGCGTGTTGGAAGTTGATACAAAAAATGGATCACCCATTCAAAATTAATGGCCGATACTGCAATTAAAAAAAAAGTTAAGTGAAATTCGAAGGAATTCTAATTAATTAGAAAAAATCCCAAAAATTCGATTGAATTCAGTAAGATGAGAATATATTAAAAAATTGTTTGGCCATTCAAGAAATATTCGCGAAATATAAAAGAATTTCAGTGAATTGAACGAAATAAAAAAATAAAAAATATTTTCCTTGAACTGGGTGAAGTGGGAGTCAACAATATTTACCACAAATTCGACAGGATTTAAGTTAGTTAAAAAAGACAAACAAATTCAATTAAATTCAATTGAATCTAGGCAAATATAAAGGAAATTAGAAGAATTTGATAAAATTAATAAAAATTCAACATAAATTACAAACAGTTGAATTGAACTGTCAAATAAATTTAAAAATTGATTTCATCATGCATCGATTCAATTTCAAAAAATTCAAGGGAATTCACAATAATTCGATAAAATAGCAAAGAATTCCAGTTGATTGTAAAAGACTTCAGTCTTGCTCTTTTGAAACCGATGGAATGGATTACTTATCCCGTTCGTAGGGTCGCGCAATTGAGTGGATCTCAATTCATTCACTTGCTGAGCCTCTTCGACTGCCCATTAATTTGAAAGCGTGTCACGATATTTACGGGGTTACCTCACTCGTCAGCCCCTTTCCATTTTTATCTCACATATTTTTTTTTTACAATTTTTTTTCTCCCTGCCTTCACGTCAATTAGTCTCTCAGCAATGCTCGGCTCGCGCTCATCTTTCTATCGTCTTGTTCCCGAACCCCTCGATCCCTATATGTTCCACCTTACACATTCTCTCATTCTTTCCCTCCTTTCCTTTTATTTTTGTATGTTACTTCCCGTACCGATGACGAAATGTAGAACACGCAAGCGGAATCTTGTTTCTTTAGTATTTTCTTTCAAGTGTTTTCTTTTTGTCATTTAGCCTTTTCTCTTCGTGTTGCTACTGTTAATTTTTCAGACTTGTACAAACGTACTGAAAAAAGTACTGAAAGAAGGTTATAAGCAAATCGAAAGAAAAGTATTGAAGCAAAGAATTTTTTTTTACTTTTATATTAGGGTAGGCCGAAAAAACTTAAAATTATTAGATTCATCGGCACTAAGATTGAACCTCTCCGGATCAAAAGGGGATACTCGTAGATTCAGCCTGAGAAGAATTGTCCTGAGAGTCATTTTTAAAAAGCATACGAATTTTAATTTTAAGAACTGATTCTTGTAGAGAATTTTAAGGCGCATCTTTTTTTTTATTTTGCAAAAATTCGTAAGTTTTATAGTTTTTGAATAAATTGGTAAAAAATAGATTTTTTTTAAACAAAAAATTTCAATCTTTTTTTACTTAAACTCGTCCTAACTTAGCCAATTCTTGAAATTTTTCTATTCTGTTTACAGTAAATTACGTGTTAAAGTCTTCTCGAACTATTCGAGGAAGTAAAATGCGAATATTTTTATAAACAAGAAAGTTGTTAATTTTTCTTTAAGACCTTTTAGAAATCATGAATTTGAAAATTCAAGCGGTTCGTTTATCGTGCGAATTTCAAGCAACGGAAAACTTTCAGTGACAAAGTTGTTTATTAAGGTTTAAAGAAGTTTTCTGGAAATGTGCAGATCAATCGTTTTAATGGTTAAAAAATATGAATGTTTTAAACTACAAGCGGAAGTCTTGACGCTACCCTATGCACGTGCCTCCTTGGCTACGAACGAGTTACAGCAGACGTGAGGATCAAATCGGATAACAAAATAATACTCAAGATATCATCACTGAAATAATTGATTTATTAGACATTTGGACATCGAATTGTTTAAATAATTCTTTATTTTACACTACTGTTAATCAGTTTCGTCACTTCCTTCAGTTTCTTCTGCATCTCGGCTCTGAATTTTTACTTTAAATAAATACTCTTCGAGAAATTCTTTTCCTTTAGGACTTAAGTAATTATAGAGATTTTTACATCCTTTACTTTGGCAGCTTTTAATCCAATTTGAGGTGGAGGACTTTTCTAAAGGTTCTCTAGTACAAGCGTAAACTTAAAGAGAAAAGAGGTTGGATATTGCAATTTGTATTGTCATGAACATCCACTCTTCCAACTTTCTTAAATTAGTAGGGCATTAACTAAAATAGTATATTTTAGAAGAAAACTATAAACGGTTATTCTTTTTGTTTTGGTATCCGACTTGACCTTCACGTCCGCTGCAACACGTTCGTAACCGAGGAGGCACGTGCATACGGCAGCAGCGTCAAGATTTCCGTTTGTAATTTAAGATATTCATAAATTTTTGATCCTTAAAGCGATTGATCTGAAAATTTCCAGAAAACTTCTTTCAACCTCAATAAACAACTTTGTCTCTGAAAGTTTTTCGTTACTTGAAATTGGCTCGATAAGCGAAGCGCTTGAAGGTTGAAAAACATGGTTTTTGCAAAGCTTCACAAAAAAATTAACAACTTTTTTGTTCATTAAAACATTTACGTTTTTCTTCTTTACCTAGTTTCAAAAGACTTAAAAATTTAATTAAATATTAATTATATTGACAAATTCTGGAAATTGACTGAGTTAGCGCGAGTTGAAGAGAAAAAAGATTGAAATTTTTTGTTTTCGAAAAATCTAGTTTTTATCAATTACTTCAAAAACGGTAAAACCTGTAAATATTTGCTAAAGAAAAAAAAGATGTGCCTTAAAATTCTCTACAAGTACCAGTCCTTGAAATGAACATTCGAACGATTTAAAAAATTGATTTTCTGGACAATAATTCTCAGGCTGCATCCATGCGTGTCCCCTTTTGATCCGGAGAGGTTTAATTTTAGAATAATGTTTCAGGTGGCAAAGGTTAAAGTATAGACAGAAAAAGGTAGACAAAAATTTCATCGAAATATAATATTTCAACAAATTAAAAATGAAATTTTTTTCTTTTTACCTGAGCTTGCCCAAAAAAAATGCTTTTTTCATTATTTTTATATTTTTTAGCCCCTTTTAATAAGATGAGAAAAAGCGTATATATTTTTATGTTGCAAGCAAATTTTTTTTTTAATTTTCATGCAACCTGAAACCTGAGCCGTTTTACACAGGATATTTAAAATCCAGTTATGCAGAAGCTGAAAAGATAAAAATTATTTTCATTTAAAACTTAAAAATATGTACTTGTTGCTTTAGTTTATTAAAAAAAGTATGAAAGGAATAAAAAAACATAACATTTCTTCGGCCGTTCGAGGTACAAATTAACAAAATTGCATATTTGGTCATTTTTAAAATAATCGACCCGATAGACGCGAGTTTTAGGAGATTGGGAGGACTTACGAAATCTTCCCTCTCCACTTTCCACTGCATTCTCACGGTATCTCGAACTCTCGAGCGAAAGCCAGATTTCTCGGAGACCTAATAACTCAATTATCAATAAAAAGAACTTCGGATTTTTTTTCAAAGGTTTCATTAAAAAGGGCAACTCAAAAACTATCCAAAGGCATAAGAACGTCGATTGCGATTTTTTTAGAGTAATCCCCTTTCTTCGGCACACGTCACATATATATTACATCGACGAAAAAAATGTTTTCTTACTTTTTTTTTGCATTTAAGATTATACACTGCGATAAATTATACAAAAAACTGACCAAAACTTGTTTTATTTCTTATAGATCTTGTATATAATTATACCTCATATTTAAGGGACGGTAAAAAGTAGACAAAAATGTTTTTTGAAACATAACAATAAGTACGCATTTCTTTAGTTTATTAAAAAGCGTTTATTCCTTTTTCATTTTTACTGTCTAAAGTTATTCACTTGAATAACCTGTATCAAAAAAAGAGTTTAAAAAAATTCATATACAAACAAAATTAAAAATTTTGAAAACTTCAATCGACTAGCCCAACAGAGAGAAATTAAAAAAAATGTTTTTTATATAGCTATAAAGAAAATTTTTAGTGCTATAACCAATATATCTAATTGTTTTGAATTTTTTCAGCTGACCCTAAATCTTGCTTTTCTTACTTATTTTGAATTTTAACCCTTCAAAGTACGTGTAACGCATTAGATATGAACTTGGAATATCAAATCATATTACAGAAATTGTACTTGCCGATAAGTTTTAAGTTATTTTTTCTGTAGAAAGTTATTTGTCTATATAAATCATTTAATTTTTTAGGTCGTTGTTTTACCATGTACACCTTAAAACGTTTTTTATTAAATATAAAAAATATTTTAGATCATAAAATTAAAATTGTTTTTATTCGTTATACGCAACTGACAGGTAATGGAGAAGTTTTCAAAAAATGTAATACACTACCCCTTTTTCATATTTTCTTGTTTAAAAATCACGTATTTTTCTCCCTGTGAAGAATTTTTAAATCCAAGTTAAATTTTTGGTTCTGTTAATTGATATGAGTATGGACCAAATCAAGTTTTTGAAATTCAACATCAACAATGAGGCTTAATTTTCTTAAAAGATATAACTTTTACTGTGAAGGATGTTTTCTAAAAAAATCAATTGTTCTTCAAAAGTATTGATTACGGAAAACATCTTCTTTTAAAAAAGTGATTTCGAAGATGGTTTAAACAATAAATGTTGGAAGTAACCAACATGGATTTTGGGAGCTGTCATATTAAAAGGCTCAAAACTAAAAATTTCTGAACATGTTACAATTAGGAAGGTGAAAAAGATTAACTTTTAGTTTGAATTAGGTAAAAATAACCATTTTTAAATTGTCTTTAGTAGTTTAGCATAAATAAGAAAGACAAAAATTTCTAATTTTTGTAACATCCTCCCCCATTCCTTATCTTTCCTTATCTGAAAATCAAGAATATTCTCCTTCATTTCTAAACGCGACGTAATTATTCACTCGAGAAAAAAAGACATTTTTAGTTTTACTAATTCATATGATTATCTAAAAAAAATTCAATTCAGCATTGACAGTCGTAATGATCTTGCAAAAATATAACTTCAACATCAAGAACGTTTTCTGACAAGGAGATGATCAGAGATGACTTTTTGTTAATGCCATAAGTTCCCTACAAAGAATTTTTTTGCGGTTTATTAATCAGCTAAAACATTCCTTTCCAATGACGACACGTTTTCGAAAAAAATGATTATTTTCACTTTTTGTACATTTTTAAATGATTGTTTATTAAATTTTCAGATACATGTATGTAAGTAAAACACTTTTAACGCCAGTTTTTAATAAGATATACCCTTTCTTCTTGAATTTTTAACTGTTCTAAATCGAAGAAAATTGAAAATTGAATTTCTACAGTTGAAAATTAAATGTTTGATTTTCTTAAATTTGAAACGTTAAAGTTGGTGACGCAGTTACGACGATTTCTTCGAGAGCGCCAGATTCAAAAGCGTTAATACTCAGAAATAAAGAAGTAAGGATAATTTCAATTTCAATCTGTAAATAACTTCTTCCGCTATTCTTTACGTTTTTATAATTCCAAATTAGAATCAATTTCAATTTAAAATCATTTCAGTCTTTAATCTGAGCTTAAATAGGAAACATCGAAGCATGAGTCTCTGAAAATGCTTCCACAGGATTTATAATCTGCGAGTATCATTTTTGATCTCCGAGATAAATATTGGGTTTGGAATCTAGTTAATCGAACTAGAGGAGGGATATTATTGACGAATAGCAATAAAAAATGCATGAAATCCCAGACACACCTGGTCAGTTATGCGCACATAGTTGGGCGTGGTACATATTAGAGTATAGAACTTGTTAAAATGCGTAGGTTGGACAGTATTATGCTGATATCGCAAAGTTCGTTCTTGAATCGACTAAGTCAACTGAATCTCAGTCCACTCAGAAATGCCGAGCAGTTTGCCTGTCGCGCTTTTGAAAGAACTCCGGCAAGTGACGCAGGGTTGCGTGGGCGAAACAGCGCTCTAGCCAGGTGTCACTTGCAGGTAGCAGCGTTTGCCATTTTCCATCCTTTTGTGCGACCTATCAAATTTACAAAAGAGAAATCTGAATAGTTTTATTTTAATTTCAATTCCGGATTTTTTCAGAAATTAAAGTTGGCAATGTCCATTTGATAGTGGTCTACCTGCTGAGCTGAGGAATAAAATACGAAAGATATTTTAAATTTTGCAATTGGTGATTTAGAGATGTTATATTTAAAATATAGGTAGCTTTGCGATTTTAAAGATGTTACTTGCCTTAATAAGTTAAAAAATAGAAGTATTTTCTAGGTCATGTACAGGTTCACCGAAATTTAACTGCAATGATTCTCAGATACAGTATATTATAAAAAATGTCGTAATTGTAAATAAAAATTAGATGATTTTCAATTAAATTTTTTCTTGTGCTCAGACTAATTTTTCTGTATTTATCAGTTTAAAAAACACAAATTTCTGATAGAGAACTCATTATAATTTTTGACTCATTAAAACAAGCAACATAGCGTTGGAATCGAAAGAAACCGTGACTTTGAAATAGAGGATTTCTAAATTACTAATTGCGAAATAAAAATTTGTTTACCTTTCGTATTTTATTCCTCATTAAGTAAACTGGTTACAGTTTGTTGATCACTTTGCTGCGAGAGAGGGTGTTAGGTTGTAGAAGTAGAACAAACATTTAGACGGTGATCAAATGTGCACCGCCCCATTAAAAAAACGGGCGATCATCCACACCTTCCTACTCAACGTCCCCTCACTCAGATGAGGGACCGCTAGACTGCTGCTTCTGGTTTTTTCCAGTGAGAATCTTTGCATTTAATGAAAAATAAAATTCGAAATATAACAAAAATTGTGTTTGCAATTAATAATTTATGTTCTTGGCGAATCAAAGGATATGTTAATTATTTGAATAAGCTTAAAATTAAAATAAATCTTAGGTTAAAAAATTTCGCTTCGCAAAATGATGATCGATTAAGGAAAATTGTGATAAATAAAGGAAAACTCAGTTATAAATTACCTAATTTTTAGGTAAAATTGCTGAATTCTCTATAATACATTGTAAACAAATTCTACTATTTTCTCTGTCCGCCACGTCTTTACATTTTCGGGAAAAATATTTTCGAAGTTCTGCATTGATTGATTTCAAATTTATCTATTATTTATTTTCAAACTTTCAAATTGTACGACATTTTTGACTTGTTGAAGAAAAATCTTTCAAAAATGTAACATTTTAATTTCGAACACTGATTGGTTGCATATTTAATAGTTAACAAAATTCAAAACCAATTGATTTCAAATTCAATTTGTATAAAATAAAAAAAGTCCAAAAACTAATTATGTTAAATTTAAAAAAAAATTTAAACAGGGTATTTGGGAACTCGGGAGACGAGAAAATCGAAAAACTGCCACGAATCTTGTACACCTTGAAGTTGATAATAAACAGCTGAATAGAAAATTAAAAATTTTCGACTTTATCATAAGTTAAATTTACGTACAAAAAAAATGAACCTGAAAAGTATTCCAAATTAAAAAAGAAATTTTCTAATTGAAAAAAATTCTTTTGTTTTAAAGGTCTACATTTTTACATTCTCATCAGAAAAGATATTAGAGATATTAGTGAGTCGAAAACAAAGCACCATTTGAAGAAAAGGCAAAATAACAAAGACGTTGTTTTTTCAAAGAAAAAAGTTAAAAAAAAATAATAAAAAATAAAAAATTCCAGTTTTCTGACAAACTGAACAAGATAAGAATAAAGCTAATTCAACAGAAATTATGCACCTAAAAAAAATATCTGAAATTTTTTTTAAATCAATTTTTTATAGGACTTGCAGTTTTTTTTTCTTCAATAATTAACAACATAAAAAATCATTAATTTTTTGGACAAACTTCACAAACTACGAAAAAGAAATTGGACAAAAGCTGTTCCCTCAAAAAAGAGTTACAAATTGGTTATGAATTTTTTTCTGATGAAACGCGTGTTTTTTTTTTAATCTTAAAAAATCAAATTAAATTTTTGGACAAACGAGAGAAGCTATGAAAAAAATAAAGTCAAATGTTGCTTATCCAAAAAAGACCTACAAATTTGTAATTAATCATTTATTGATATGTCTCGTAGTTTTTGTTTGAAAAAAAGTATATCATAAAAAAGAAATTGATTTTTTGTAACGACACAAGGTAAGAACAAAAATAATAGTCAGAAGTTTTTCATACAAAAAAGATCGAGAAATTTGTTCATAATAATTTCTGGATAGGAGGAGTAAATGTTTTTATTCGTTAAAAAAATTGTTTACAAATATAAAAATTAAACTTTTGGGAAAATGACCCGGGAAACGTAACAAAAAATGAGAATATAATACATTTGATATAAAAGTGTTGAATATAATGTAGAGAAGATCACGTTTGGGTCAAAATCAAGTGCGACACGCGAAATACGTGATAAAAGTGTGTTCGTTAAAGCCAAATGAGCTTTAACAAAAGAGAATGCAACATCACCAAATTTTTTTTGGTAATAGAACTGTCAGCGCAAGGTTAAAGATTTATTTAAATGCCTTTGAAGAAACCTAAAACCTACCTAAAATTTGGAGATAAAAATTCTGTAGGAACCCCGGTATAAAAAATTTCGTTAAACAATTTCATTTAGAATTTCATGAAATGATAACGAAATATTTAAATAGCTTTCCTATAAATTGGGTTTAGAATAAACCCTATTTTTCCAGAAAAAAACTTTTCATTTTCAGCTGATTAGGGCAAGCAAGAAATCGCTGAAATAGCCCAAACAATTTGAACTTCTGATATAATATTTCCAAATTACTAATCGCAAAATTAAAAAAATTTTGCTGCCTGCGAAGTTGCGTAGTGGGGCTAAAACAAGAAGGTATATTGCGAGCAAATGGACACTCCCCATTTTGTTTTAAAATTGAAATACCCTGGATTTGGATTTTGAAAAACCAAGAAGAAGAACAATCAAGTTCAAAACACACATGCCTATCAAACGTGTTCCAGGAACCGTGTCTCGCGTCCTTCAGAAAAAAACACTTTCATCCTAAAATAAATGGATTCCCATAAAATGTAAATTCGGACTCAACTCAGACGGTATGTTAATAATGTTGACATTTGTCTCTGGAGAAGATTCAATTTAAAGTCGTAGAATGTAGATGTACTAAACAGTTATGAATAATAGAGAAAATAAGTGAAGACTAAGGATTTATTGGGAGGATGGTCCCTTCCACATCACAGTGACTGTCGTAATTGAGCATTAGTACTTTTGTATAAAGGTAGAGTTGGGAGTAGAAGGGAATTTTAATAACTGGTTGTATGAAACAAGGTACTTAGCGCAATTTCTAATGCCACTCGTCAACGCTTATAGTGTTGTACGTCAAGTATCTCATTAAATACGAGGCATACATGACGTTAATCTGAAACTAGATTGCACGTTTCTCTATGTGTTTTACTGCGCATTTAAAGCCATAGTAAATGGTACTTAAGGAACTGCATTCGGTGCGTAAAACCATTTTACATTTATTTTTTAATGATTTGGACATAGCTTCATAGCAGAACAATTTTTTTTCCTTTTTCAGTTTTATATTCGTTGTGTAGATTTGCTTAAGTGATTTTGGATTTAATGGTGTTATGAAAACTTTTTTATTCTCAGAGCCTGATTTGGTAAAATAAGTTTTAAGTCAAGATAAAATTAAAATATATTTGGTATCAGTTTGATCTAAATCAAGCAAAAAAGAAATGTCTTGTTTTATTTAATTTACTTTGAATATAAATTATCGGCTGTGATATTTTTTTAATTCCGGTCTCTAAAATGAAGTTTATTTTTTATCTCTTCCTTTATCAATAAATAGTTTCTAAGAAGATGCGGAAGTGAGATCTGATTGTGACATCGCAATTGAACTTCCTCGGTCAACGCATTATTTTTGTAACAGATTTATAATAAATAATAAATTAAATTATTTAAGATACGATATTGAAATTTGCATTTGAAATAATCAACGATTTTTAAAATGTAAAGTAGAAGTATCTATTAAAATAGAGCTATAAATATTTAATATATTAAGAAATCTTAAATAATGACTATCCATGAATGAAAGAGTTTCAAACAAGTTCAAAATTTTTTGATTGGACACAAATGCAAAATCAAACTTTTAGTTAAAAAAATTAAAAAATTCATTAACTTTCGTCTTAAAATAATCCAACGATAATAGAAACTCGTATAGAATTATTATTATTACACCATAGTACCATAGCACCATATTAGCGTGAAGAAGGGGTTATAGATTTTTTAGATTGATCAAGTATTCTAGTGATTTTTATTTGAACAACACGTGCATTCCGCAACACTTTTCCGACACAGATTGCTGATCAATCGCTCTAGAAATCACCCTAAGTGCGGATCATCACAAAGTCGTCCCGTGAGGTTCCTCACTTATTTGGTCTATTAGTATTCAAGGTCTTTTAAAAAGGATTTATAATTAGAAGTAAAGAAATTGCTTACATTTTGGATTAGAAAAATTCTGTTTTAAAATTTCAATCTTAAAAAAGACAAAGTTTGGAATAATTTTAATTAAAAAGTTTCAACTTCAGAAGATTTAAAAAGAAAAAATTAATCAACTTTTGCCAAAATAGTTTAGTTTAAAGGATAGAATATTTTTCGATCAATTATATATATTCGTATTGGAATATTAATTTGTAAGGTAGCTCATTCGAGATCAATAAACGATTCATACTTTCAGATCAAGAAGCCGTAAAATTGGTACAAACCAAGAATTTAAATCTGAAATTTTTAAACAATAAATTAAGATGCTATTAAAGACAAAAGTTTGCCAAACTGGTTTTAAATATGAAACAGATTTTGTTTTTAAAATATACAACCCTTTAAAATTTTTAATTAAAAATTATTTTTGAAATTTAAAGTGAGTAAAACTAGTTGAATTTCTAGTATTATAATTTTCATTACTTACGAAATTTAAAAAAAGGAGTATTATTAAAACTTATCTCAAATTATTAAAAAATTTGGAGTTCACGTACAATCTACATTTTAGATACAACTGCTCAAATTTTTCAACTTTGAATATTATTATAAACAAGAAAAAAAACTTATTTGATACTTTCATCTATAAATTTATAAAGAAACACAGAGTATAGAAAAATAAATATTGTGAGACATTCCAAATGGATCAAGGTATTTAATAACAATTAATGTCTAAAGAAAACCATTTAAAGTAAGTTGATATAAATCTACTATTCAAATTAGTGGGTAATAAAATCGTTGAAATTTCGAGAGGATCTTTAAAGTATTCAAGATAAATACGTCCAAAATTAAAGAACTTATGCTAAAATTTATTTCGATCTTAAGGAAGCTATAGGTGTACAGTCAGGGTCAAAATAAATTAATATTTGAATTTATTTATAAAATTGGAAAAAAACTTATCAACAATTGCAATACAAATTTTAAAAGAAAAATGAAATGTTAAATAATGAAAAAAATAGTAGCGATTTTCATCGAATTTCAACTTACAAAATCTGATTCCATGGCTTGAAAAATTCTTCAAAATTTCAAAAAATAAATTGCATAAAAACGTGAGAAATAAAATTTTGAAGAAACTTTAAGTGTATAGAATTTTTTGAGGCTGCAATAATGTTGACTCAAAATTACAAGTCTTTTATCTGATATGAGAAAAACACAAATGTGCAAATAAAGAGATTTGAATAAATAATTCTAACATTACTTTTTTTGAAAATTATTTACGCATAGAGTTCTGTTTTTAAATCAGATGCAAAATTAGATGCAATAACCAATAAACCAGATTTTCAAATTTAATTATTTTGATAAAAATAAATTTTATTTAGTTTAAAATTAATTTTTTGAAATAAATCTTTAACCACTAAATTTTTAGTTAAAAATATATAGGATTTTCTTCGAAACTCTACTTATTGGTAGAAAATTCATATATTTTATTGCCAATTTATCTTTCTCGGTAGAAAAGTAATTTTATAAGAGGAATTTTTTGAATTTTTTGAAGCTGCAATAATATTGAATCATATTTACAACTTTTGTCTCTAATATGTGCAAATAAAGAGATTTAAATAAATAATTATATCATACATTTTTTTAAAATTATTTACGCATAGAGTTCTGTTTTTAAATCTGATGCAAAATTAGATGCAATAACCAATAAAATACAGTTTTTTAAATTTAATTATTTTGCTAAAAATACATTTTATTAAGTTCAAAATTAATTTTTTGAAATAAATACTTAATCATTAAATTTTAAGTTAAAAATGTATATGATACTATTTGGGTACTATAGGGTACTATTTGGTGGAAAATTCATATATTTTATTGCCAATTTATCTTTCTCGGTAGAAAAGTAATTTTATTAGAGGAATTTTGATCTTTAAGTTGAAAATTCATTTCGTTGGTTGACAATTTAACTATCCTTTTTTAATTGATTTTCTACTTTAGTTAAAAATACATTTATTTGGTTTAAAAATCATCTTTCGTAGGATGTAAAACTAACTTTTTTTTATAAAATATTCTACTCTTTCTGCAAAAAAATGGTTTTTTGCTTTTGAATTCCACAATTCTATTGCAAATTAAAATTTTGGTGTTAAAAATTAATATATTCGGATTGAAAATTTACTTTTTTTTATTGATTGAATTTTTTTTTTAAACCCAACTACTTGTTTAAAAACTTATCCCCCCCCCCCACACGCACAATCGGCATACGTTAGTTATGTATGACTGCTTTTGAATTGTTCTGTGACTGTTGTCTCTAAAATTCTGAAAAAAATTAGAAAGAAACATTTTTTTGCACTAACATTATTGATCTCCTAGGTGTAAAATTGTTTTTTTTTTCACCGCGATAAGGATTATATAAGTTTTTCGCTTTCTTTTTCACTTCCATTGGAAGTAGTGAAAGTGAAAAAGGTACAAAATTGTTCTTCTGGAAGGAAAATTTATAACAGTAACACAGAAAAACGCCTATCCTCAAAAGTATGCCGATTGGTATTTTTTAGCTGGATCAAAAATGATAAAATAAACAACAAAAATACAGTTATGTTTATGCTACAGTTTTTTGTGCAGGGAAAATAAAAAATTAGTTAGGGAAAAGTGAAGGACAGTCAGGGCATTTTGAACCTTGTATGAAGATTTTCGCGGGCCCTAATCTGTTTGCGCCTAGTCTGTCTTGACCAAAACATTTCCTAAGCATTAAAGAGAAATATCTTTTTTATATTTCCAAAAAATCCGGGGCTTTATTTTAGCTTATTAGCTTATTTAGCTTTATATTAGCTTTTCCATACTAGCACTAGATAAGACTTATCTAGTGCAAGCGTTTGACCGTAGAAAAACATTTCACTCCTACTCAATGCCATAATAGACCGTCGTGACAGCGTCGCATTAGCGTTTAGGACGGTCTATCCTCTTCCCAAATAGCTCCCCTATAATTTTTTACACAGGTTCTCCCGTTTGTTTTATTGTTCACCAGAGCAGATAAGGACACGGGAAAAAATATTGTAAAGCAGTTGAAATTTATCAAACGAATACAGCAAGTACATTTCGATCGGGAGGGTACGGGTCGAACGAGGTATGAAACGCGATCATAAATATCAAGAGAGGTACCGCAATGGAGAACACGAGTACGATCGACGCCGCGCCAGCTGCCTCGTGGGTCTGATTCTGAAGGAAAAACATCCTGGTGTTCGAAGCAATCTTGTGATCCTTGTGCGATTCTTTCCAAAGCAATGGCGCCATGTCTGACTAGGCTCTACATATTATTAGCATTGAACATTGAACGCTGAGCACTTGCCATAATGATCGATAAGACTGTTGGAGAACAAATGAGAAAAGCACTGATACAATTGTCGATACTGTAAATTATTGAGATTAGAATCCGCCACTAATCAAGATGTACATCGTGACACACGAAGCACGATTCGATACGTTTCATTAATTTTTTATTGACAACTCGTTGCATGCTTAGTCTTTGTTAGCCAGGTGGTATCAGCTTGTAAAACCCATTGCTCGATTATTGATTAATAGTGCAATAAACCGAGCTCGTGCCGTTTCATGATCTTGGGATAAACCTAACTGAAGTCTACGACTCTGATCAAAATGAGTATAAACTGTTTGGAAACGAATTAGTGTCGCTTTTGCAGGTGCCTCTGAATATAATTTATATTATTGTTAACAAAGAAAATAGTAACTTCTGGGTTATTTACTTTGAATTAAATTCTAATTGCATAGCATAATTGGGTTGATGGTTCTATAACGACAAGTTTTAATAAATGAGTAGATAAGGAATCAATTTTTCTGAAAATTGTATACTAAAAGAAAAACACCTATAAAAGTGGGCGAAACAAACTGAAAAAATAAGTATTACCATTAATTGATTACAAGTATTGGAAAACAAATTTTTTAGATGTTCTTTAAGGATTTAAATTTAAGACGAATATTCGGAAAAATTATTTTTAAACAAAAGTTTTCATTTAGAATAACTTCGCGGCACTGCACTCAAAAAAAAGTTTTTAAAAATGAAAAACGAACATTTTTTGACTAAGTTATTTTGATTCAAGATACAAATATTTTTAAATTAAAAGAAAATTTATTTGATTTTAATAAATGTCGTCATGTAAGTTCTTCAATTTAAAGAAATTATTTGTTTAAATAGTTTTCTTGATTCAAAACAGTTACTAGGAACAATCAAAGAAATAACTTCTTTATAGTCAGTAATTTTATGTAAACAAATTATTTCTTTAAATCAAAGAATGATTTTTTAAATCCACATTACTAATGTGCCACGAGATTGCGCAAAACAAATCAGTTTGATTATTTTACGTTACCGCATCTTTCAGAACACGTGTTGTCAAATTCTTTTTCTCCAAATTCAAAATTTCCAAATTAGAAAATAAAAAATTCATTTACACATAAAAAATATTAAAATAAACTTTTTTCCTCAAGTGAACAAATAGACTATGCAAGTTTCTTGAAACTCGAGTTGTCGAATCCGATTATTCAAAAAATATTCCCATACAAAGAAAAACGAAATTTTTTTGCTTTTTGGCTCTTATTTAATTAAAATTGAGGAAGCCAATTTATTTATCATTTATTATTGGATTCAAAGAAAATGTTTATTCATTTTAAACTAACATGTTCTCTTTTTTCAATCAAAACGTTTAGTTCATTCAAAGAAATGTAAAGGACAAATAAAAAACTATATTTCTTTAATTTAAAGAAATTTTCATTTAGAGCAATCAAATATTTAGTTAATTCAAAGAAATATTTGGTTTGAAGGAATAAAATATTTCTTTAAATCGAATAAAATAATTGAAAAAAATTTCTTTAAATCAAACAAATGTTTCTTTTACCGTATATCAATACTAGAATTTCATTGATTTAAAAAAAGTTTCTTTGATTCAACAAAACTTTTCTCTGGGTGTGTACACGTTTCTCCGCTCTGGATAAAGTTAAAATTCATTAAAAAACCAAATTTATTTATTAATACTTCTAATCAATGTGAGATATTACTACTTTTTAGTAAAAATCTTATAATCTTAATACTTATAAAAAATAATCATTACTAAGGATTTTAATTTTGAAATAAAATTGCTACTTAGAACTAAAAATTGACTTGGAACAGAAGGCTTTTCATACCAAAATTTGTTTATACGAATCGCCAGATTTTTGAGGTACTAGAAACTCACAATAATAAATTCAATACAATATGGTGAAATCGCTACAATTTTAAAAACTGATGATAATATTGTAAAATCTTGAAAAATTTTAATTAGACCAGAGATTTGACTTCACCTGTACAAAAATGTAAAAAATTTATTTTTTATGATAAAAGATATGAATTTTGTTCAACTATTATATATATGATAAATTCATTTAAAAATACCACTAGATAATAGACCCATACACCTACAGTTGAAATTTTATGTTAATTGTCCCAATAGATTTTGCCTCGGATTTTGCAGTAACCGTCCGCAAAGATGGCAACTTTTTTTTTTAAGATAAAACATGTAAAAAATGTGTATACCATCAAATATACTGCAAAATTAAAAAAAAAAAAAAGCTTTAAAGAATATTACCGCGCATCTAGAGTTAAAATTTTACGTTAATCGGCCCAATCGATTTGGCTATATTCGTGCGCAAAGGAAACACTAAAATGTTTAATTACATAAAACGCAACAATTTATTAAACGAATTAAGTTGTCCTAAATTTCTTCCATATAAGAGTAGAAAGGTGTACTGTGATTTTTCAGTTCAAATTTGGTGCCAATCGGAACCACATAATTTGCTATAAATAATTTGCTTTAAATAATAATAATTATAAATAATAATTGAATAATAAAATCCTATAATAAGGTTACCGTAAATTCCTGAAAAAAATATTTAAAAAATGATGCCCTATGAAAATTGTACGTCTAGTTAAAATTTGTTGTCAATCGGTTTGATACGTTTATCTCTGACCCATGACAAAAGTGAAAAATTCTACTTTTTATGGCTTATTTATTATGAAAATTTTACAGTTTTCACTTTCTTAAGCACCGTTTCTCAAAAAATTCGTACCATTTTCTATTTTATGGCTCTCAGAAAAGTTTCATTAAGATCAGGCAAAAGTTCCGCCATCAATTCAATAAATTTCCAAATCTATAGTTGTCTTGAGAAATTATATTTTCGTTTTTTTGTTGTTGCTATTTTACTTCGCGGCGGTTTGCTGCCGCGAACGGTTATAAATTTTTGTTTGTAATTTTTAAATTCAGAAAGAATAACAAAGTGTGGTTTTCCCATTTTTTTATCTGGATCGTTTTTAAGAGGTCCATTTAATAAAAAGTAATAAAACTTAGCATGTACAGGAATAAGAAACCAAATTATACAGAAACTTTTTAAACAAAAGTGTAACTATTAAAATGATAAAGAATTAAAATTGAAAAAATGTAATATTATAAAGTTTATTTAAATACTGAATGATTTATATTCAACATTTTTAGAACTTTTCAGTTGTGACAATGAAACAAATGCGTGAAAACGATAATATTTATAGCTTTAAAGTTTATAAGTTAGGAAGCACTAAGTATTTTATAATAAGCCCTAACTTTTAATGTAAGACAATCTAGATTCTTTTGGTTTCGATAATAGAGAAAAAAATTTGAAAACACATTTCTAAGTTAACAAATTCACAACATTTGAATTTAGATACTTCTAAATTTAAGTACTACTAAAATGAAAGTTTCTAAAACAAAATTGACAAAAATTAAAATTATGGAATATTAAAGGGATGGACTTAAATATATTAAAATTTTAAAACATTATCTGTCCTATAAACTTGAGGTCTAATGGAGAAAAATATAGCTCAATTGTAACCGATCCCTATAAAAAGAGCTTCTCTGGGTATTATTAAATTCTCAAAATAAAAAATATTGCATGACACCGTTTAAATTGCAGAAATGCAATTAAGAGTTCCGAAGAAATACGATTAATTTTGACCTGGTTTCAACCCCAGAATACTAAAGATATGATTTTTTTTTAATATCGTTCCTCATAATCCCGGACAGTAAAACATCATTCATAATCTATGGTGTAGTAAACTAAAAGATTGTCTTTCTTAATAATAATATTGGCTATCTCAATACGAAAATATAAAGATAGTGTACTTTCGACGATCCCTAGATTTATTTTAGATTTACGCTTTATTTAATTAGTTAGTTAGTGGAAGCATCTAATGTGTCCCCTAAGTGTTTACATTTTTCATTCACCCTCTTCCTATTCCTTAACACACCTCCCACACCCTTTTT
>JAAAKG020187514.1:0-25089 GCA_010014905.2 Druon quercuslanigerum | reverse complement strand
TAAATGAGCCCTAAATTATGAAAAAGGTTTCATCTCGATACCTCAATAGTGTTGTGCCAGCTTAACATACCTGTATTCAAGACATGATTTCTTGTTTTCAATAGAATTGGTTTGTCGGGAGGAAAGATGTATCTTCGGAGTTCGAATATCCAATGCGGATATTTATGGGGAATAAGTCGAATAAATTCAAGATCTTCAAATCTATATCCAAGCACGCTTGAAAAAACTTGCCTTAGGGTAGAAGAATTAGCACTCTCATTAAGAGGTGTTTCGGCTGATGGGGGAGATCTGGCAAAATAATTAGGTGTAGCAAGAGAAAGAGTCGTGTCTAGAATGTGTCTGCCAGAAGTAGAGAAAGAAGGTCCACACTGATGAACACCACGATTAGGGTCAGCATCAGGAAAGCCCTTGGACTGTGAACTTACTACTTAAACAAAAAATACACGATTACATTTTTTCTTGTACCTGCACAATCGTATGTTGCTACATGACGAGTTGTAAATGAGGTTGTAATTGTGGGTCCCATTCCATTAACGCTCATAAGTTGATCTCGTTCAACGTCTTGAGAACACATTTTTAAACAAATAACTATATTTAAAGATTATTTACTAATCTAAAAAATAGAAACAGTAAAGCTGTAGGGAAAGTATTTCCTAAAAAATAAGCTTAGCTTTAAGAACATTCAATAATTGAAAAAAAATCATAAAGAGAGACAAAAAGACAACATTTAAATAAAAAAAAACATTATTTAAAGTATATTCTTTATAAGTTTTTAACTTTCTAATAAGAAAATAAATTTTTTTAATTACAAATGAATCATAATATCATTCTAATTTTAAAAATATTAGAAAACTTGTTTTTCCTTCTTCTGGAATATGATATTTAACATAACAGCGACCGGAATAAAATTTGTGTAGTTTCTTGATACTTTTCAAAACTCTTTAAAAGCTTATAATTTTTTGTCTACATGTTTGAGAATCCTTTATTTATGCTCTATTAAAAATGGTTTTTCTAAGTTTTTCATTTAAAATCCTTTTAAATATTTCCAAGTATATTATTGTGAGTATCAGTTATTTTTTAAACTGTACTCAATATTTAAAAAACATTTTTAATTAAAAATGTCTCTTTCATCAGCAATAATTCGCATTATGAAGGAATAAATCTTATTATGAATCTCAATTACTGACATTTCATTCCTACCTATTGCGCAAATCTGGGACTGGGAGTCGCGTTACGTGAGATTCCCCACCTCGTTAAAAAGCTTTCAGTTTGAATTTAAAAGTCGAGGAAACAAGAAGTGCACATTAATAAGTTTCAAGATTTAATAGTTATTCAATAATTAAAAATACCTTATCAGATAGGTTAAATTGAGTGTCATGATTTTTTGATTTAAAAAAAATTAGTATCAAGACATAATCGAAAAATGTCACG
This sequence comes from Druon quercuslanigerum, assembly GCA_010014905.2. Taxonomy (NCBI): domain Eukaryota; kingdom Metazoa; phylum Arthropoda; class Insecta; order Hymenoptera; family Cynipidae; genus Druon; species Druon quercuslanigerum. The sequence goes on along the minus strand of JAAAKG020187514.1, from coordinate 23,658 downwards.
AGTGAACTTACCATACAGAAGTACAAGTCAAACTTATTTTAATTGGCAAAATGTAAAGCGATATACAAATTGAGATATTTTAAGTGATTTGATGCATAATTTTAAAATTTGTTGAAAAATTTAGAAAAATGTAATTGTAAATGTTTGTTTTTGTAATTGTAAATGTAAAAAGTAATTCTTAAATACATACGTAATACTCCATAAGTCTTTGCGATTAGTGTCTGGGTGGTAACTGGACAATCCGCTATTTCTTCTGCGGTCATTTCCGAAACCTCGCCGCTATTTATGTTAATTTTTGCCCTTACTAACACCCTTAAAGTACGTGTGAATATGGCGTAAAGGGTAGTGCGTTTGCATGCTGTTTTATCTAGTACTGCGCAGACATCACCATTTGACGTTGATAATACAATTTGTTTTCCGGTTGGCATGAGATTTTGGGTACGCTTTCTTGTTTTCAATCGAATTGGTTTATCTGGAGGAAAAACGTATCTTCGGAGTTCAAATCTCCGCTTCGTATTGCAGTGGGGAATTAGTCGAATATTTTCAAGATCATCAAATCTGTATCCAAGTAAGCTGGGAAAAGTTTCTCGGAGAGTAGGAGAGCGTGACCTGGCACGATTAGATGGTTCTTTAGTTGGTGAAGACCTGTCAGGATGTTCACTAGGACTATCATCAGACAAACGCTTAGACTGTGAACTTAAATCTGAAACAAGAAATACAGGATTAAAATATTCTTTTAAGTATCGACACAGTTGTATTTTGCTAAGTGACGAGTTGTAAATGAGGTCGGAAATATTCGATGCTGCACTATCCAGTTAAACGTTTTGGGGTTCTCGCCCGTGGATGCCTTTCCGTCTGCATTAGGTTTCTGTATAACTGCAACTGTATAACATGTGACATACACAGGTTATTGACATCGTAAACGCACATAACCCCTTTATGTCGTGGTTATACTTCTTTTAATTGCCAAACTACAGTAAATGAGTCTTTTTCTGAAGGTCGGGGTTATCATGCATTCTGAACCCTTAAGAGTGTCTCAATAGGTTCAACGCTAATCAAAACCATAGTGAACTGAAGCAGTCACCTTGAAATATACCCATCGTATTGTGGATTAATCTAGTTATCCTTGGTTATTCATGATACAAATACTTGATTCTTCTACCGCAAAGCATCATCTCACAAGTTAAAAGGTCAATGATGTTTGAACAAGTTTAATGAAGTTTTCAGATTTCAAATAAATAGTATTGAGACATGGAGGGAGACGCTTGCTCGTCAATGTATGACATGTGCAAGTTCCTTTGATGTTCACGCGCTTGAGTCATGGCAACAGCTTCTATAGTGCCTAGAGATTTATAGCCTCATGAGTTGTGAGCAGTGAGAATATATCTTACCTTTAGTGATAACTGTAAGACATTTGTAAATTGTTGGAAGGGAGGCCAACGGTCAGAATCTCAATGCTAAAACAAACAGTGGCGAGAAGTCTACCGGTTATTTAAGTGATTTCGAACATTTTAGCCATTAAGATAATTTTTTCTAGGAAATTTAAAGAATTTTCGGAAATGTACCGAGTTCTTAAAAATTTTTAAACGCGGTAAACATCAGTGAAGGGGATACTTGTTTCGTGAATGTAGATACTCAGCCTCGCGGTATTAGGAGTAGAGCCAGCGAGACGACTGAGCGCCAAGACCCACCCCTAACTTTAAGCCATTTGGTTTCCAGAGACAGCGCGATAGCGCGAAGAGACCAAGGGGCAATTAGGAAGTTGAAGGCAACGGTAGGGTTCACTAGATAAACCGACTGGCCAGACGACATATTACTCACTGACCGTGAGGGCCTTAACGTGTGCTTCTCTAGTCACGACATGACAACTACATAACTGGTACAGCAAGAACTGGAGAGCTCAACTCTGAACAAAGACAGAGGACCGTAAAACTGATAAGTGGAGCTAGACCACAAAAACAGAGGGTTATCGGTACCCAGAGGTTTGTTTAGAGCGAGCACAGTTCATGAGAACGTGAAGGCTTTAGCAAAGGAAGAAGAGGTCGGGCAGAAAAGATTGGCATAAAATAGGGCCAGATCGGAAAATTGCGATAGATACGGACCCCAGAATTTTTCAGAGGCAAAAGAGACCAAGAATAGGCCGTAAGAGTGGACAGACACAACATGAGCCATATCCTTAGCTAAGGCTACAGAATATAAAGCTGAGTCACGAGACATAGAACAGGTACTTCCACGGGTGGGAGGAAAGACCAGAACACAGGGGCTATGCGCAGCCAGACGCGCTTGGTCTAAGCTGAAAAAAGTGGACGAGGCCCCAATCGATCCCTCAGGAAACCACGGGACGTGACGAGAATCGTGGACGAGTGGACTGTCAGCTTTAACTGGTGAAAGCAGTCGAGATAGACAACTACTTGCGGAGGGTTGAAGAAGGCAGAGACGCCTCCTTCCACACAAACAAGGATTTGTTAGTCGCTATGCATCACTGAACCAAAAACAACACAACCTAATTTTCTAAAACATTGGATAGCACTGAAAGTGGATCAAAAAAATACTTGCAACAATTACAAGCCTAAAATTTTTACCTTTGAAACTTGTTACACTGTTTATAATTAACGCGCGGAATTTCAGAAAATAAAATCAAGAATCCATCGACAAAATTTGGACAACCACGATAAAATTTTCGCATTGAAATTTAAAAATAACAAATAAAAAAAACCACTTTTCTCTCCTATAAAAGAAAAGAAAATCACTTTCCTCCTTAAACAAAAATAAAAAAGAGGATAGAAAAATGAGAAGGCAACCACACAAATCCCCTTCCTCTACTTTTGATCTTTCTTTCGTCTTTTTTTTTTGATTATTATCACATAACGACAAAAAAAAATTTGTAAAAAATAAATACCAATTCTCTGGCAGTCATAGAGTACCTTTATTAACGTGAACAAAGACAATAATGAAAAATACTCAAGAAGATAGGAACAGAACCGATTCGGGGCAAAAGATAAACCTGTTACAAACAGACCTGAAAAATCCACTATAATCACACCAGAACTAGAGAGCTTAAAACAAAATTAAAAACTTAGGAATACTCAGAGCTCAATATAATTAATCATACTAGAATCACTCTTGTTTAACCTGTCGTAATCAGCCTTTAAAATATGTACATTTTTTTCTTTTTTAATTTAAAGAATTTCCATAAATTCTCTCTTTCTGTCATTACTTTCGCTATGCAAAATTACAACATTATTCAAATTAAAATCAAAGTCTGCTTGTCTGAACCATGTAAATGATCTTACAAATGCTTCCAGTCATTTTGCAGAAAATACCACCGTTTTTAAATTCAAAAAAAAAGTATTAAAAAAACTATATTCTCTCAATTCCCTCTGATTATTATCTGCAGGCAAGACATCGCTTTGTCTGCTTTTGATTTGTTAAATTTTAATTGGTCACATATTTCATTTCACCAAATTAGAATTCAACAAATTAAAAGTAGTCAAAGCAATTTTTTACCTGATGACAATGATAGGGAATTTGTAGAAAATAGTTCCTTTAATACTTTCGTTCCTCTATTTTTTGATAAAATGTCGAAAACCATTGAACTTTTGTTAAAAAAGTTTAAGATTTATACTATTTTTCGTATACCATTTAAAATAGATTCAATAATAACTTTTTGCAAGGATCGTTTGAATAATTTTGAAAACGATGGTGTGGTCTACAGGACCAGTTACAGGATTTATAAGATGATTTACGTGTGACAGACTGGTAGGCTTCTTGATACGAGGATAGAGGAACACTATAGTGATGTTCGTTTGGGATGCTTAGTAAAAGTAATGAGAGAAGGAGCAAATTTATGAAAATGCTTTACATAAAAAAACAAAAGAATTTATCTATTAATTTAAAGACTAATTTCGACAGGTTACAAAAGAGTTATTCTAGTATGATTGATTATATTTAGCACTGAGTTTTTAAAAGTTTTTAATTTTATTTTACTTTCTCTAGTTCTGATGTACTTATGATGGATTCTTTGAGGTATGTTTATAACCGGTTTAGGAAAAGAGCATCGTGGTGTTGGTACTGTTCCTGTCTGTTTGAGTATTTTTTATTTTTTTATTTTATTTTATATTTTTTTATTTATGTTTGTGTGTGCCTTGATAAGAATGCTGTGTGAGTTTTGAAACGTTGGTGTTTATTGCTTACAAATATTTTGTCGTTGTGATTTGATAATAATAAAAATAAAAAAGACTAAAGAAATAAAAAAGGAGAAGTAAGGAGTCTGGTTGGTTACCTGCTCATTTTTCTTTCCTCCTTATTATTTTCGTGCAAGGAGGAACATTATTATCTTTTCTTTTGTAGGAGAATGAAATGTTTTTCTTTATTTGTTGTTTTTAAATTTGAGTAGGAACATTTTATGGTGGTTGTGCCAATTTTTTCGATGGATTCTTGGTTTTATTTTCAGGAATTGTGCCCATTAATTTAATTATTACACGTTAAATAGAATTTTAAATTTGGTTTTAATCTTATTTAAATTTCTTTAATTCTGTTTATAATTAACAATAACGTCAAAAATAGGATTTCACCATACATTGAACAGTAATAATACGTAAGTTATAATTTTCACAATAAACTGTAGGAGAAAGGAGATTATTTTTACTATCAATACTTATCGAATAATTAGTATCAGGAAAAAATCGAAACATACGAGTGTGTAAATCTATTATTTTCCCAATTTGGGAATTTTCCACTCATTAGGTTGATAATAGTACGCGCACGTCTCAACACTCAATTTCATTAGAACTTGAGTTTTTTTTCTCTCCTTCCAGATTTTGGCACCCTAGGCTCTTGTCTACATTGCCTGTTTAGTAAATCGGGACCTGGCGTTGGGTCAGATAGAGAAAAAGAGAAGGAAGGAGAAAGAGGAATGCAGGTAGGAAAGATTTTATATAGGGGATGAAGTATATGTAAGATAATTGTACGTATTTTAAATAGTAGATAAGGATTAGGGATCATCTGCGGAGGCAGAGGCTGGAAATGCGAGGCAAAGCGAGGCAGGCAAGGTCATAAAATCGAGCGGCTTAGAGATAATGTTGTGGATGGATATTAGTTTTTAAAAAGTTGTTGTAAGAAAATTCTGTAAAATTTGAAGTAGCAGCAAGTCAATTTTTAGGGCCAGCAGGCTAAAGAATAAACTTTTATCTATATCTATTATACTTACCAATAGAATTCAGGATAACGGCCAAGCATAAGAGCAGAGTACAGACCATCTGCATCTTAGCTAAGTAGAGGGCCAACTGATTATTGTATCAATTAGAAATTTTATTAACAATGCAACTGATGAATATTTTATTGTTTCATTAGATTACACAATCTATACTATAGTCATTGTTTTTCAGACTGAAGACGTACACTTTGTCCTTCGGAGATGTGTACATCTGATAAGAGCCAGTTTAAACGAACAGAGTTAGGTTCTGCACTACATTGAAACAAATATCACTAGCTATGTAATATTTTATGTTTAAGGCTTCATAGCTCGAGAAACTTAAAGAGCTGGAGAGACGAATTTTATCCTTCCATTGATTTGATCTAATGTCACTGAAACTACCGCAAAATATAAATTTTATCAATATTATGTTCTTGCACTGATAGCTAAAAGGTTTTTAACTGCTAATGACTTGACTTCTACATATAAACACGTAGCAGGTTTCTCGATAAAAATTAATTTCTGTTTAAACAAAATGATGTCTTTGTTTTAGAGCAAAGAATAGAATCAAGTTATTTAACCAACTTACATTTGTAATAAATTAAGTAAAAATTACCCATTTGTGGTACTTTCCCCTTTTTAGGGATACTTATTTAGATTTAGATAATTTAGTGAAAATGTAGAAAAAATGTTCATGCCTTTAATAAATAATGTTTTAAATTATACTGATTGCTTTTTTCGCAGTTTTAATATGAACATAAATAATAAATTTTTTTATCCCTTGTAATTTAAAAATTAAAATTTTTATGTAGAAATAAAATAGTTTAATAAATTAATGCGAAAAGCATGTGCCATAATCACAATGAATTCAATTTCATAGAAAAATTAAAGCATTAAAATAGCCCAATTTAATTTTCTCTTGATTATTTGGAAATTTATTAATACATACATTAAAAATAATGGAGTTGTACATAATATTAAAAATTTCGCATTTTTTAATCGACATGAAGGGTCCGTGGTCTGAAGCCGCTAACTAACATTTTTTCCGAAACTGATGTTTTTGTAATATCTGAAAGACTTTTCAGATGCAGTTAATATCCCGCAAACGAAACGGCCAAAATCCTTTGGATTTTTTTTAATTGATATTCGAAAATCGCGTTTTAGTATGAATAACACAGGCCCGCGATCTAAACTTGTTAACTACTCATAGTGTCGTATGGAATCCATGATTTTTTTACATTGGCTTAGTTTACTCATGACATTGACATATGTTTAAGTATGTGTGGAGTTAATTGTATTTGTGTTTTGATAGTTACTTGTGACTAATTTCACGTTAACTTCGACGATGTCATCAGATGATTGCTGTAAAGTCAACAATGAGTGACGCATCTAGATTAATAACACACAGAAAACTTTTGCAATAAATTATGTTAAATTTTTGCAAGCAGATCTATATTCGGCATGCGATTCTAAACATTTTGATATATAAAACTTGCTCGCAGCTTGAAAAACAACGCAGAAAAAATTCGACTTTCTTTTTTAGTTAATATGCAAGTGTAAATTGAACTGCTCGTTCCCTTATTATCGTCATCATTTATTTCTGTTCGATCAAGACAGATGAATCAACAGAAAAGCACATTGCTCATATCGGGCCAATCTCGTTCTTATTATTTATCATCATATTATTCATCTATTCATCGCAAAATCAACGCTATATATTTAATCCTCGATAAAGAGCGACCGTGAGATCCGGTGTGCGAAACGACATGTCAGTACACTTTCAGGCTTGATTTAGGAGAATTGCACGTGCTACAAGAAAAATCAAAACATGTTGCATCAGGAATTTTCTTGAGACTTCACAAGCCTCGACGAGACACGTACTACGCCTGTGAGAAATTCGCCGCAAAATTAAAATTCATATGCCCCTTCATCAATCTTCAATGGGTCATCCCTCTTCGATATGAAGGCACGGATGATGTTTTATCTTCGCCAACTATCATGTTACAACTTTGGGATCCTTGTAAACAACGATGACCGTACAATCGTGAGCATCTGCCATCAGGCAATCGCATCTCGAGGGGCACCGGTAATAGCCACCTGCTTATTCAACCCTTACAATCGCATTTAGCAATCCATTTTAAGTAATCAAGATGACAAACTTCTGCGATTGCAGAAGATTGAGTTCTAAAGGCGAAATAGTTAGCGCTAGGCAGTGTTTGTTGGTTTTCAATGCTGCAAGTCATTTTGCAGAAAATACCACCGTTTTTAAATTAAAAAAAAAAAGTATTAAAAAAACTATATTCTCTTAGTTCCCTCTGATTATTATCTGCAGGCAAGACATCGCTTTGTCTGCTTTTGATTTGTTAAATTCTGCATTTCTGTTAAATTATTTTAATTCCTGCCTAAACGGCAAGGTTTCTTGACTTCTCCTGTTGCTGGGGCATTCTTACGAGCGGCTTTTGTGGCCAGCTGCTTTCGCGGTGTCTTGCCACCGGTGGATTGACGAGCAGTTTACTTTGTTGCAAGGCGAAATGCAAACAATTCGGACATATTTTAATTTCAAAAACTGAACTGTTAAGAATTGCCAAACGAAAAGAAAAGCCCTCCGCGAAGGTGTCCCCCCGAAGTTTACATTTTTAAAATTTTTTTTTATATACTTTTTTAAACCGTTTTCATTGTTTTTACATTTAATATTTTCGTTTGTACTCTCTTGGTTGCCCGGCTAGGGGAAAATAAAAATTTCGTGCCATCCACCCGAAATTCAAATAACTTGTATTTTCCTTTTGCCTTTCTTTTTTACGCCCTTTGTACTGTTTGTACATTTCATTTTTTCATTTGCACGAAAGGGCCCAGCTGGAAGGAAATCAAAATTTCGTGCCATCTCCCCGAAATATGAATTTCTCAATTATTTCTTTTTGTAAAAGTTTGTACGTCATTTGTACTGTTTCTGCATTTCATATTTTCGTGTGTACCCTTTTGGTTGCCCGGCTAGGGGAAAATAAAAATTTCCTGCAATCCCCGCCGAAATTAAGATTTCTCAAACAGATTTAGACCGTGGACCCCTTACTGATAGAAATGGACCGATAACGTTTTGAAGAGCAACGAAATGGGCTTTAGAGATAAAGAAAATATTTTACAGGTAGACCAGTGTCCTTCTAGATAAGGCTGATTGGTTGAAAGCGTTTTCGCTTGGTAGAGCAGATGAAGCATAGGACTATGCAGTACTGGTAAAGAAAAAGGCAGTTCTACCTCTGAAATATGCTTAAGAACGAAGCGCCGGACATGTAATGAGAACGTATTCCTGAAAGCCAGATATGCTTTAACAAACGCAATGTTTTTCCCGGCCGTTAAACTACAAAAATTTTATTTAATTTAAAGAGTTTTCATATTACTAATTGTTCAATTTTATTTTTACGTCTAATCCTAGAATATTTAATTTAAAATTACAATTTGTGCACCAACTCTTTAAAAATCAAAAGAAAGAACCTGCAGAATTATGCTGAATTGCTCGATCTTGCGGACATAACCACCTGTGATCTTTGCTGTCGATTCAGGATCATGAAAAAATCTCCGAGTAGTGTTCCTACCATTTAATCTTCCTCTTGCATGCTTGGGTTTGGCCATAATCAAACGCATAGCTTTCCGCAATTCTTGCTGAATTCTCAAGTTCGTGGTCTTCACTTGCGTTCTTTGCTCCTTGATGCTCACTTAGCCATTTGCAGACAAGTGAGAGATAAGCAATATTGAGGATAAGAACCATGACACGTAATTTAGCGTGGAATGGTGAGCGGCCAAGCTCATAAATCTTTCTCAAGAAAATACTTTTTTAACACTTGATTTAGATCATTCATTTCTATAGGTTTCACCTTGCACAAATGGAATATTGCTGCTCTTGGTGCTTCTGTGAGATTTTTGGCTACTTTTTCATCCAGCATAGTCAATAGCAACCTTGCACTTCAAATTTTCAAATTTAATTTTCGCCGGCGTAAGTGCTTTCCTTTTCTTTTTTATACGGCCGAACTCAGCTTTCATCAATTCTAAAGTAACTAAGCAAAATAAACATAAATCATATATGAATAATAATATAACTTTACGTTGTGAAGCTCCGAACATTTGGTGAATATAACTAGGGCGCACATTAAAATTTCGTAAAATCTGATAACATCATAGTTTTATTCTATATTTACATGAGATTTATAAAATAATTAGATTCTCTTCAGAAAATTAATACTAAGAATAATTTAGAAGATAATAATTGTTGTCAAGCCTGAAAATAGACTAAGTGTACAATGAACGTGGGGGTGTTGCCAAGGCGTTTTCGAGAATGAGAAAAATATTCACCTTAAATTAAACAAACAATTTGTTTCAGATTTTTTTATTTCACCGAATATATCTTCCACTTGAAGAAAATAACTTTAAATAAGCGAAAAATGATACTTAAACAAGAAAATATTTCTTTAAAGCACAGACTTTTCTTTGGCTCAGCAGAAATTTCTTCGCAGCAAGTAACCTCTTACTTGACTCAAAGCCATCAGCTATTTTTATCTGATTTTAAAAAGATACTTTAAAATTTCTTTAAAATATTGAAATGGTAAGGTATTATATTATATATTATTATCGTATATTTAAAAGTCCCAACACATTTGAGATACTTACAATCTAGTGCATATAAGTATAAAAATATTAATTAAACCATATGAGTTAAAATTTTAGTATATTTCTAAATCTATATGCTTAAAAGTCAAGTGATTTGCCCAACACATCCTTTAAACTCTCAGCGAAACAGCATAATATTACCGAAATTAATATTTTGTTTAAAAGGAATATTTTTAGGATTTTCTGTTACAGTAATTGAAAATTAAATTGAAAGAACGGTGCTTTTGTTTAAAGATGACGTAACCAAATTGTTTTCGTTTAAACTGACTCTTATCAGATGTAAGTAGCTCTGAAGGACAAAGGTGACGCCTTTAATATGAAAGATAACGACTATAGTATAGATTCTATAACCTAATGAAGCAGTCAAATATTCATCAGCTACATTGTTAATCTAATTTCTAATTAATAGATTAGTCAGTTTGTCGTATAATTAGAAAATATGAGCAATTTATTTACTCTGCTCTTATGCTTAGCGGTTATCCTGAATTCTATTGGTGAATATAATAATATAATTCATAGATTAATGAGATAGATATCCTTTTGCGGTTCAGGCAAATCAGAAATTTTGTAATTTGAAGACCGCGGGAAAATTTCTTACATACCAACTAACGTAAAAACTGGCACTTTCTGCACGCTTCTACATAGTATGTTAATAAAAGTAATGTATACTTATATCACAACTTTGTACCAGCCTTAGGCCAGGCGGAGACAGAATAGAAACATATTTTTCATATCAAAACTGAGAATAACATTATGTAATTTTTGACCATGGAACAAAAGTATGAGAGTTCAGATAGCGCACTGACTATTCAAAGGTGTCGGCTATAAAGCCTACCGGCAGTATAGAACACTTCCGCAAAAACCTTAATTATTTTAAGTTTTATCAGGGCTTCAATATAAATATACAATATTCGTAATATAAAGCGCCGTTTGCTAACATAGGACACCCTTCCAAAAAACCCTAGAATTTCGTTGCGTATAGACGATTAAAAACTGTTTATTATAAGAAATAAAACCAAGACTACAATAATAAAATTTGCGCGGAGAGGAAAGAAATCTTTGAAGGCAACCAAACACAGCCCATTCCTTTTCTTTTTTTGTTTCTTTCGTCTTTTTTAATTTTATTATTAACAAATCACTATAAAAAACATATGTAAATAATATTTACCCAAGTATCGGTACTCACACAGAACTTCACGGTTCGCTTTAAATAAGTTATATGCAAATTTCAAGAACACCAAATTTATGAATTGGGCATGATTCTACATGCTTTTAGTGTATTTTTCATTATGTAAAAAGAATACAATAAACAGTTAGTACCGAAAATAAATAAAGCCAACATTAAAAAAGGACACAATTTTAGGGGGACATTGGTGGCAAAGTCTCCTCATATAAAAAATGTCGCACTAAGAGATCCTATCTCTAAGACTTGCTTAATAATCAAGAGCTAGCCACCAGCAGCTTCCTATAGATAAACTCCCCTTGAAAGGTCTGGACAACGAAGACCTTATTGAATCTAAAGATATAGATGATAGGGGTAAAAAAACATCAAGTACCGGATTTACTAAAACCACATTGGAATATTAATAATTATGATGCGAACAGAAAAATCCTAAATTAAGCACAGCACCTTGAAAGGAAGTTTGGTTAGACTGTACCAGAGTGGACTTTACCAATATGGAGGCATTCTTTGCCCAAGCTTAACATCAAAAAAGATCTGCGTGCACTGATTGAGCACCTAAACAGCAATATTTTTCTTATGTATTTAAACACAAAACAAAATGCGTTATAGAGATGCAAACTCGCGTATGCTGTGCATCTTTGGCAACCATTAAAACGTTAGGATGCATAACTAGGCCCAAAACTGCAGTCTTTGCCGCTGGAAGGGATTAGGATCCACCATGGAAGATCAGCTTGGATATGAGTGTCAGCAAAGTAATTAAAAGACATTAATAACTATTGGTCGTGTGTTTGTGGAAAAAACAACACAAGCAACTTAGACGCTGCGTTGTGCCTACTAGAGAATACAAGACCTAGCAATAAGCCTGAAATAAAGCTGACAAACATTACAGCTTTCATCTTTCAGCGATTTTGAAAAGAACAGGTAACTGGAAAACTACAGGTCCCAAAATTTTATCGAATAGACTGTCATCAAACAATTTATTTTATTGATAACATGATGACATGATACATATATATTAATTCTTATGACTTGCACGCTGGTGGCGGTAGTGAAAAAGTGTGCAGTGACGGGTGGTGAGAAGTTTTTACGGAGTTTGTATGGAAGATGTGAGTGGAATGTGAGGGTGCCAGCCTAGAAAGAATTTTGCTAAAAAGCTCTTATAAAAGTCACTGCAGGCCTTCATATTACGAATCTATAGACGCACATATGAGGCTCAAGAGGCTTTTGTAGGGTACTCGGCCCCTCCTACAAGGATAAAGCGATCCTCATAAAAAGGTTCTGTAGGCTAGTGAGTATTCCTGAAATAAGTATAATTACTATACCGAAGTATAGGATAAACATTAGGAAAAAAATGGTTAATAATATTATACAAAAATTAATGAACAAGAAGAATTTTTTTTTAGTCATGATGATTAGTTGTTGAAATTTATGGTTTTTGCTCATGGTGTGATGATCATGCGATGCTGTATTAATACTTTTATAAGTGCTTACAAGCTGAAATTCCCTGAATTCCCTGAAATTTCCTCTAGTAGTCAAAAGAGACTTCCAGAGGGCTTCCAGAGGCCCTTTCCAGAGGCCAGAGAACTTTTCTATATGTATATTAACTGAGAAGATGGTAAAAACCGCAGAAAATACAATTTTTTTGTAACAAAAAATATGTAGAATTTAATCTTCGGTAAGAATGTATATTCTTGAAAAATGCAATTTCTTTTAAAAGATTTCATACGCCAAAGTTATTCAACGTGAGCAAATTTGAGGCGTTTATGGAATTCAGCCCCTGAATTAGAACCTCATTTATAACTCGCAATTTAACAAAAAAAATTTTGAAGACACTTAAGGAAGAATATATTTCTGTATTTTCTGTTTCAGAATTAACTTCACAGTCCAAAATTCTACCTGATGGTGAACCTCATCCTGGTGTTTCTACGAATCACTCTCTTGCCACACCTCATTATTCTGCCAGGTCGCCACCGTCCGAATTACCTCTTTATGAAAGGTCTCATTCTGCTACTCTCAGGCAAAATTTTCCAAGCATACTTGGATATAGATTGGAAGATCTTGCATTTATTCGTCTTTTTCCCCACAAAAATGCGAGTCGGGAATTCGAACTCCGAAGGTACGTTTTTCCTCCAAATAAACCCTTTCGATTGAGATCAGGAAAAAATGCGCTGTATCCCATGCCAACGGGAGAACAAATTGTATTATCAGCAACCAATGGCGACGTCTGCGCAATATTGGAAAAAACGTCATGCAGACGCACGATTCTTCGTGGAATATTTACACCTAGTTCTTCGCTGCCAAAAAGGGTGAAAATAAACATAAATAGCGGCGCGGTTAAGGAATTGACAGCAGAAGAAATAGCGGAATGTCCAGTATCCTCAAAGGAACAAGTCGCAAAGAATTATTCAGTACTACGTGTGTATTCCATAATTCTCTATACCGTTAATATTATCATACCATCAAGCCATTTGCGGGTAGTCGTAAATCATTCGGTGAGCAGGGGAAATTTAATTTTCATCGAAGTAAATGAATTTTCTGCTAAAGAATATAAAGTTTCCCGCAAAACTATAGCATATTTATTTTAGTTTAAAAAAAATATCTAAATTTTCAAACCAAAAAATTAGTGTTTTGCAAAAAAAGACAATTTTTGAAATGAATAAATGATATTCATTATTTAATTTAGTACAAATATTTTTAGTATCAATAGTACAAAACTTTCTGTAAGTATCGGTCGTTACTATTTTCATTAAGTTACGTATGTTACATTTCATTTCAGTTGTTAAAACATTTTAACGGGGAACGCGCCTTCGGCTCGACCTCCATGGTAGGGCGCAACAGAGTTAATACACTTAACCATTTAAATGTACCATTTTAACTTAATGCAGAAAGCGCCAGGTAGGCTGCTCTCATGAATTTACCCCAAGTAAAGAGCCTAAGAAAGTCGTCACGCAAGGTTCCTAACTATAATCTACTAGTATCGAATGTCTTTTTTTCGTGCGTTATTCGCTCAACTGACACTCTTTTCGTTAACTATTTGTCACCATACTTTTCTGTACTGGCATACTCCTAAAGTCTCATGTAGCCTCATGTACAACTTATTTTGTACCAGTATACGATTATGTAGGTAGTAAAAACAAAAATGTAATTCTGTATTTCCTTTTTCAGGATTAAGTTCACAGTCCACAGATTTACCTCGTGGTGAATCTAAGCCTGATGTTCATCGCTTTGAATCTTCTTCCTCTAATTCTGGCAGACATTCTCCAGACACAACTCTTTCTCTTGCCACACCTTATTATTCTGCCAGGTCTCTACCACCTTCCGAACCACCTCTTCGTGATAGGTCGCGGTCTCCTATTCTCAGGGAAACTTTTCCCAACATACTTGGATACAGATTTGAAGATCTTGAATTTCTTCGACTTATTCCCCACAAATATCCAAATCGGATATTCGAACTGAGAAGATACGTTTTTCCTCAAGATAAGCCAATTGGATTGATAACAAGAACTCGTCTCCTCAATTCCCTGCCAACCGGAGAGCAGATTGTATTATCTACGTCCAATGGCGACATCTGTGCAATATTAGGAAAATCTTCAAAAAGAACATTAAATTTTCGCCCAATATTTACCTCTATGTTTGGGATTTTAGAACGGGTAAAAATAAACATGAATACCGGCGCAGTTGAAGGAATGGCATCAGAAGAAATCGCGGAATGTCAAGTAACCTCCAGGGTACCAATCACGATGATTTATGGAGTATTACGTGTATAAACCACAACTTTATCACAGCGTTAATTAATTTTTTAAACGCGTGCCTCAGGCTGATCTGGCGCTTGGAAATTGGCAGTAGGCTTTATTTCGTTCACGCTTTCGCCCCACGAAGTAGAGCCTTTTCAGGGATTTTTTTTTAAAATACCTCCTATTCTAATGAACAAAAGACACAAAGTTTTTTTTTAACTAAGATTTTTTTTCAAAATTACGTTAAGTATTCTAAGAAAGGTTACATAACCTGACAAACTTACCAAAATTTGACAGATGTTAATACAGAATATGGTGTACATATTTATATTTATATGTACTTTTTATATAAGTATTCATGATCGATCTTATTTTTGGTTTTTCCAAATTGATTTAAATTAAACTGATTCAAATTATAAAATTAGAAAACGTAGTCTTAATATTTCGCTGCCGACCATCTTATTAGAATATTTTTTAAATGCTAAAATAGAATGATTAAAAACCTGAAAAAAACGTTTAATTGAAAAATCTATTTTAAAATTTGAATGGCTTACAAAAACATATTATAACAAGATTTCACAAAAATCCCAAACGAAAAATGGCTAATTAACCTAACTGAGAAACAATTTCCAAATGATAAGCATAAGAAATGAAGGAAAATCAAAAATTACATGTTTTCATACATCAATTTCACAGTATTTCAAAGATTCTTAAATATATGACCATATGAACTCCCATCTATCCACGTTGCTAAAACCCCCCTCCCCCCATCAGTATTCAAAGTTGCGTTGGATTGATGCTGTAATTAGATTTTTGACACTAAATGCTTTCAGACACTCTTTTTGTAAATTATTAGGAGATAATGCAATAGGGCACCACAACTACGTTTTAGAACTCAATGCGGTAGAAAATTGAATTTACTAAGTCAGGGCTACTGAGGTAAGGGATATAATCTAGAAGTAAAAAACGATAAGGTTGTAGCGTAAACCGAATGTTTAATATCTAATGTTTATTGTTAAATTTTTAATACCAATGCATTTTATAAATTATAATAATATACATGTGTGGGAATCGGACATTTGAACTCAGAAGATACGTTTTTCCTCCAGATAAGCCAATTAGATTAATAACAAGAACTCGTCTTCTCAATCCCGTGTCAGCCGGAGAGCAAATTGTATTATCAACGTCCAATTTCGACGTCTATGCATTATTAGAAAAATCAAGAACAACATCGAATCTTCTCACAATATATGTCTCTTATTTTGGGATCAAGGAACAGGTTGAAATAAACATGATTACCGACGCGGTCGAAGGATTGACAGCAGAAGAAATTGAGAAATGCCTGGTAGCCTACATGGAAGTAATCACACACCATGATAGAGTGTTCCGTGTGTAAACCATTACTTTATCACAGCGTTATTAAATTTTAAAAAACGCGCGCCTTGAGCTGATATGGCGCTTCGCGCTCAGTCATTACGCTGTCCAAGTGTTTATGTATAGAACTTTAAAAATCGAAGTTTAAAAATAATCTTTTAAATTAATAATAACATTTGTTTGAATTATACAAATGTTTTAACAAAAATATATCAAGTTGCTTTAAATATCACAAATATAAGTTTGATTTAAACTTTTTTTATCTGCAGTTTAGCGTTAACTTTTTAAAAACTATTTAATTTACATCGCATTATTCTTCACTAATTTGGTTAAAAAAATTTCATTTTTAACGTGCCATTAAATTACGCCATTAATTTTTCGAACGTAGAATCGCTTAGAGTGATATAATTTTCTAAATGCACAAATTTATTGATTTACTTTTAATGTTAAATTATCGAATATAAAATGGTAACATAGATGTATAGATTTAAACCAGGAATACATGAATTATTCAGTTAATAAAAGATTAGATTTTAAAATTTTTTTAGTTTGATAGTAGATTTCGGCAATTTTATAATTTTGGGAATCGCATTTTTCCGAAATTTTTTAGTCACTTCTTCTGAGAAATAAAATACACATCTTTTTAAAAATTTCCGAGATTACAACTTTGTCAAAATATAAAAGTGCCAAATTGAACAATTCTCGACAATTTTAAATATTTCCGAATTTGAGAATTCCCGATATTATATATATCGAGATTATTATATATAAATATGTATATACTTATTTATACTCTACCGACAAATTTACGAATTATAAAATATCCGGTGTAAACAACTCCCTAATTTAACAATTATAAAAACAGTTTGTTAACGCATATTTTTAAAATAGAATAATAATAAAATATTTGTATCAAATAATTTGAAATAACAATAATTAAAAAAACATATTTGTGGATATCAATTTTGTTTGAAAAAACGCATTGTATTTTTTTAAATTTCAGAAACTTTCCAAAAATAATGTTATAAATTAAAAAAGATTTTTTTAAATTCACGTTAAATTATTGCTGCATTTAATCCTGCAAAATTTTTTAGTTTGTACGAGGCGCACGAATTTTTAAATTTATTTTTTATAACATTTTCATGCAATAATTCTGAAAAAGTAAACATTAAACATAGTTTATATGATCAAAATATTTGATTATTGTATTTTTTTTAAATAAATAATATTTATTCAAAAAATTTTGTTAGTTGCTGATCCATAAAAGCTAGATCCATAGAAAGTAATAAAAAATAAAAATAAATACTAAATAATATTAAAAAACTATGCATAGATATTGTATTCAACGTTTTATCAGTTTGAATAAAAATAAAATATTATCGAGCAATAATTCTAGCATTGATATAAAATAATATAATAATGAAATTGGAATATAAATTAGGCTTGGACTTGTATCTCTGGTATTAATTAAAGTGACTGTGTTTTGAAAAGTTGTAAGTGTTACAAATTTTTAATTGGAAATTTACTTTAATTTAACTGGTTCTTGTCAGAGCGAAGTTACCATAAGTGCGCCTCAAAAGGGTCGTTGGCAAAGTATATCGACGGATGCTATCGGTGGGTAGAGAGGAACTGAGAATTTGTAGGATAAGTTGTTGTTTGTGGTTAAGACCATACTAGAGTGGTACTTAATCATCTGACTCCATTTGATGAGAAAGCGAGTGATTCTACAAAAGCACGAGTGTTCTTAGGATAAAAGAATTTACTCCAAAATCTCTCAGATATTTATTCTCTTAGGTATAGATGCGCGTCGCATCATGTCGACATAAAGTTACACCTATGGCGACCGGCTACCAACTGACTAGTCGAGAACGCGACGGGACGAGAGAAGCAGCGAAGAAGTGGCGGGAGTATCCCCACTCTAGCCGAAGTACACAAGGTGAGCACGCGTACATAGAATTGAGAATAGGTTGGAAACTCGCACGTCAAAAGTGAGCATAGAATAATGCGCAAGATGTGGAACTCACAGGACGCGCCGTCTACAGTTATCGCGGGTAACTAAGTCCGCACCGCATCCCAGTTTTTAATATCTTTGTATCAATACAATATTCAGAGGAAAAGATTTTCCGACGCGAGTCAGTTACAATCTGATCCTCGCACCTTTCGCTCAAACCTACTCTCATTCTTTCTCTCGCATGCATCCGATCGCATTACAAATTTTTTTCCCCAAACTAACCAATGAGGACCTAATATTACGTTAACTGGTGATGCAAACCTAATCTGACTTGCTTCTCAAAAGTACCATCAAGCACATTTTATAAACTTTGTTACAATTCCATTTCAAACTTTAATACTGAAATGTCAAATAACTCATGATGAAATTAACGCATTAGGCCATTAAAAACTTCAGTTCTTATAATATACGAACTTAATTCACGATTTTATCTAGTTGTTTAATAATATTCTCTTCATTCTTTAATTGCTTAAAAATAAGTTCGTGAAACTACCCTTCATCATGGTTATCATCCCCGTTTTAAATCATTACTTCGGCAATACAAGCTTAATCGCGTTCCCTTCATTCTATTTCGCATTGCCCAAAAAAACTACTAAGTCAGCTCACTTACCCTTTTACCAATATCTCCTAATTTATTTAATTTTAAACCCACAATAATACATTTTTAGTTTCTTTTAATTATTAATTTCTATTTGTTTCCTTTAAATTAATATTACTTTTTTTAATCAATATGACATTTACGGATTGTCACATACTTAAAATATTTGAAATTTACGAGGTAACAATTGAAAAAAATCTAAATGGTTAAAATTACTTTGAAGATTAGAAAATTAGAATTGATAATTTAAAAAAGTCTAATTTCTTAACTAATTAATGTACTTGCAGTGATAGAAATTTTTAGAGCTTAAGTACAAAAAGGTTTTATTACCACTATTATAAAAATCAATTTTGTTTCATTTAAGATTGAGATCGGATTTGTTTTAGTTTCAAATTTCTAAAGTAAAACTGATGTCACAGAAAACTTCTGTATACTTTTTTTGAAAATTTGTTCCGGGCAAGTTGCCATTCGCTTAAACTTGTTTTGATAAATAAAACGCTCGAATATTTTGTGGTGCGAATAAGGCAAGAACTTTCAGAATAATTTTTTATATAGTTATGAATAAAGATTACAATTTTTTTCTACAACTGTCATAATTATGAATACAATAAGGAATATTTTCTCTGACCTTTATAAAGAAATTCTGAAAACTATGTGGAATTCAGAACAATGTGATAAAAAAAAATTAAAAATTGACTTTTTAAAAAACTCGTTCTTTGCAATTTGTTTAAAAACTAAAAAAGATACGATTTTTTTGCGCAAGAAAAAAAAATTGGAATGTAATTCTCTGAAGTATTAGAGTATTAAAGTATTAGCATTATTTAAAGAAGATCAAAACTCAACTGGGTCAAACAACCGTTCTCTTATATTTCCTGAAGCGTTTTTTAATACTTCAGCAAAAACTATTCATTTTTCTAAAAAAATTGTGACAGGTTCATTTTACTATTGGGGAGAAAATGGTCACTTACCTTTACAAATCGCCGACCACGAGTTAGACAGTTTAAACAAATCAAATAAAACGCTCTGAAATCTTAAAAGGAAAGACCAGACGAAGTATACGGTGCTTGACGCCAGGCGCCTGTGGAGACGCCACTGAAAGATAAAAACTTTACAGGTAGAAATCCATGTCGGCTAGCTCAAGAGAAAAGGGATTTTCGTGGGGACGAACACTGAGCAAGGTCACTAATTAGCCATAAAAAAATAAACATTTATTAAATAAAACTCTAAGGCTCATGTATAAAATTTATATGACAAAGACTTAACCTACAATTTTAGAATTTTATTCTACCGGCAAAACTTAACCTACATTTTAAAACAAAAATGTTTATATGTACATAAGAAAAACAAACTCAATTAAAATTCAAATACCTTAGAGAGCGAAATAATTTGGCCAGGAAGGAAAATAATATAGGCTTTACCAACCTTAGATTGATAGTAATCCGTTGATACCTCAAAACAGAATTTCACTTGCAAAAGTTTCGATGCTTTCTCTACGTTGGTCACACGTAATCTGCTTTCCCGTCCAGCAAAAGCGTTGTTCACAGATTTTTCCAGTGTAGAAGTTAGCCGGAGGACATCGACGCGCCATCTGGCGTTGCAAGTAATGAACTATATACTTTTCAAGCAGTAAGAAGAATGATCGCTTCCGTGTTCGTAAATTGGAGATTATAACTCTCTGAACTTAAGAATTGGATTAAAACAAGTTGTTTGCAGAGTTGAGAAATTGTTAACAAGTGGAGTTAACAAATGCAGTATAATCCGTGCTTATCCAAGAATGGATTATAAAATCTTCTGCAAGCCATGTGATGTAGTGGATTGACGGATTGAAATAGAGATCTTGTGTTAGAAGTTAGGGATCCCATGGAGCTGTCAAAACACAACGAGGAACACCGTCTTCGAGGCAATCAACAGACTCAAACTCAGGAAGCCAAAGCACTTCCAACCTCTCTCCCTCCAAACCAATTAACATGTTTAATAAATTAAGAGTACCTACTAACATAATCGCTCATTAAAACTACTTTCTTTTTTTAAAAAAACGAATGATCGCATCTATCAATGCGAGCACAACTCTAAAGAAATAAAGACACTAAGATTCGCAAATTACATACAATGCCCCCTCCCAGACAGGTAATACATGGAACCAATCTCACCGGACACCTGCAATCCAATCTCGACCAAACGTTCGCTCTCCAGTATTATTAATCGCATCATCCCAGCTCCAGGCATTGTGCTCATTTGTATTATTATTCAGCGAGGATTAACTTAAAACTACGGCAAGAAAAAGACTTAAAAACTAAAACCCAAGGAGATTAGCGAGGATCACCCTCAGAATCACCATGGTCGACCTTTGGTCTTGATCGATAAAGGTTCCTTGCTCCCTTCGAGAGAATGGACCTACGGGTAAGATAGATTTTCTTTGGAGGCCTTCCTCTTCTTCTGGGTCAGTCCATTTCCGGGACTTGTTTCCTCGACAATAGGACGCAGCCGGTTTCCTCGGCTGCGGAGGACTCGGTTACTCCCGCTGCCCGAGTTACCTGCGGCTGGAGACTCTCCGAGGGTGCCACGACCTGTGAATCTTCCTGGCGGCCTTCCCCGTCTTCGAGGAGGACCGGCGTCTTTGAGCCCTTCTCCTTGAAGAAGGGAACCAGGACAGATTGACCCTCGAGATGAAGAGGCTCTATTCCCGTGGTCCCCGTGAATTCCCGGATCATCGGTTTGACCCCGGGGTTTTGATGGGAAGCTCTCCTTCCCCTTTTTTCAATGCCTCCACGGTTGACTCCCGGAATTTCGGCACACTTTTCTTCATTCTTTCTGAATGGAGAAAGAGGGGTGTTAATCGCAGACCTATCAACAGACCAATAAGATTTAAGGTCTTTTACATGAACCTTCTCCTTAATTCCGATAGAGCCCTCAACCACATAAATAACCGGGGAGAGAACCTCTACCACCTTAAATGGACCGTCATACTTAGGAGCCAATTTCTTTGTAATAAAATCTGGCGCGGAAGATAAAACATGCGCCTTACGCCAAACGAGGTCCCCCACTTTATAAAGAATATCACGTCTTCTACGATTACAATATTTCGCCTGACGATCCGACGCTATATCCAAGTGGTGAGCAACTAAATCTCGCAAAGCGGCCAGCCTAGGTTCTCTGCCAAAATTTAAGAGAGCTGGCGACACCCGAGTTGAGCTATGTACAGCGGTATTGTAGGCAAACCGAAAGTCTGGGAGATGTATATCCCAATTTCAGTGATCGCTTTCTACAAAAGAAGCTATCATTGTCTTCACCACTCTATTTACCCGTTCTACGGGATTCGTTTGTGCATGGTACGGCGCAGTGGTGGAATGACGAATTCCCAACTGATTGGCAGCCTTTGATATTAATTTATTGATAAACTCAGTGCCACTGTCCGTAAACAAAACCTCAGGAGTTCCCCATCTGAAAACTACACAATCCTCAAAAGCCTTCTGCACATTAACACCATTAGCTTGTCTTAAGCGTACGCACTCTATCCATTTTGTGAACATATCCTGGAATATAAGCAAGTAACGATAATGGGCTCGGCTAGGTGGAAAAGAACCCATTATGTCCGCTGCTACTACCATCCATGGTTGTTCTATTATGCGTTTGCCTATTAGTCCCACCGGGCCAGCCTGTTCGACCTTGAGTTTTTAGAAAGTTTGACAGGATCGAACGTAAACAGCCACATCTCTGTACATACCCGGCCAATGATATAAGAGAGCCATACGGGCATGCGTATTTTCTACTCCGAGATGACCAGAAGTAGCCGCATCGTGTGTCTCCTGTAAGGCTTTCTTCCTTAACTCAATAGGCAAAACCAGCTTCCAGGCCTCGAGGTCTGGTAACAGTGGATCGACAAAAGTATTCGGACGATGACAATACAAATTTCTACACTCCACTTTCCAATCAGGAAAATGTGATGGCATTTCGTGGACATTCTTGAGCCGTCGCAGGTACCAGGGTTCGTCTGTCACAGACACAGCGCTAACCGCTTTGAGCTCAGTCTCGTACATCCTAGAAAGAGCATCCGGAACGTGATGTAAGCCACCCTTCCGATGTTAAATGGTTATCTGGTTTCCAAGTAACTCAGTAGCCCACCTCCCTAACCTACCAGTTGGATCTTTTAGGTTGTATAACCAACGGAGACTACTGTGATCTGTAATCACTTCGAAAGGATAACCCCAGATAAGCCCAGATCACTGCCAGACATTTCTGCTCAGTAACCGTGAAATTCCTTTCAGCGGTAGCCATGGTTCGACTGGCATAAGCGATCACACGCTCCGCACCATCTATGAATTGAGTCAAAACGGCCCCTAATCGCGTACTACTCGCATCAGTCTGAAGAGTGAAGGGAAGACCAAAGTCGGGTCGTGCTAAAGTGGGAGCAGAGGTCAAAGCCAGTTTCAACGTTTCGAAAGATTTCTGTTTTTCTTCTCCCCACACGAAGCTACGACTCTTCTTTAGTAGCCGAAATAATGGTTCGGCTATAGTGGCAAAGTCCTTTATAAATCTTCGCTACCACAAGACCATTCCCAGAAATCGGCTGAGCGCTTTCAAGGTAGTTAAGGCTGGATAATTCGTCACTGGCTCTACCTTTTCTGGGTCTACGTGAAAACCTGACTGGTTAACCATGTATCCAAGGTATTTTACTTCTTCACAACAGAACTCACTCTTTTGACGATTGATTGTGAGACCAGCACCGACTATCACATCCAGAACTCTCTCTAACCAGATAATATGTTCCTCGAAACTTCCTGTGACAACAATTATGTCATCGGGGTAAGAAAATACAAAGGGTTCAAACTCGGGTGTTATTAATCGGTCCAAAAGACGCTGAAATGTGGCCGGGGAGTTCGACAGACCGAAAGGCATTCTGGTATATTG
>JAAAKG020187503.1:0-25091 GCA_010014905.2 Druon quercuslanigerum | reverse complement strand
TTAAAGTGTTATCGATTTCTTCTTTCATCCTTATTTCTCTATCGTTGAATCATATGACTTTAATGAGTGAGAACTTTGTGTACCTTCTACAAGTAAATTTCAGTCGTCGTCCGAACGTTAAATTGAGGACTTGTCTCGTCGTTTCAGTAGACAAGTTCGAATAATAATGTGTATCCTAATGTGTTAATTTATCACATTTAATTTAATTAAAATATATTAGCTCATTTTTTAGAGGAATTTTAATAACCAGATAAAAATGTGTTGTATTCTTAATATCAGTGACCCGTCCTTAAACGTTTTTGTCGCTGTGAAAATTGAAAAACATTACGTCCGTTTTTTTTACAATAAACTTTCTCACTCGCGAACATTCGGAAAGCAACGATCGCTCGAATGGTGTTAGTGATATATTGGTATATCATATATCGCAGAAGCTCGATTCGCATACTAGGTTAGCGTGGGAGTTACGCGTAGGGAATACTACTGAGTATTCGCATTTTTCAACTTTATTAGATTTTCTTGATGCTTGTGTACGAGTGTTAGAAGCTGTACGGCAAAACGATGAGAGTAAACGGAAAGCGGAGACAGCACGATCTCATGTCGTATCAAGTACCAATAGTTGTCCTCTCTGTAATTTAGCTCATAGATTATTTTCGTGTACCCGAATTCAAAAAGAAAACTGCGTTGCAGCGTTTGCAACTTGTAAAAGCAAACCGTTCATGTTTTGAAGAAAAGGGGAATGAAACTTCGGATGCCTCAGCGCATAAAACAGATTCCTCCCAGATTGCGCAGCTGTTGCATGCGGCTACCGCGCTTGTTGAACCTCAACAAGTTTTTTTTGCAACCGCGCAAGTGATTATAACGCCTGAGTCGGGACGTTCTGTGTGAGTTCGCGCTTTGTTGGATCAAGGATCCACGTGGACTTTAGTAACCAATGAATGGGTTAATACATTAACAATTCGGACTACGCGCTCAGATGTTAAACTTCTCGGCTTGGGAAGCGTCTCAGGTGGCGAATAAAAATGTATCGTACCCATCAGAATTCGATCTCGTTCGGGTCAAGGGCCGTTGTTCTCGACATATGCATTGGTCATGAAACATTTGACAGATTACGCGTCGACAGTTTCTTCACATGTTTTACGTGAACCATATTTGCAAGGTGTAGATTTTGCAGATGATGATATCCGAGGTCTCGGGCGGATTCATATTATCATTGGTACTGACCTTTATGGTTCAATATTGCGCAACGGTTTAAGGAAAGGTCATCAAAATTATCCTGTAGCACAGAAGACTGATTTTGGTTGGATTCTCTCCGGAAAAATAGGCGATTGTAACTCTAACAATAGAGCTTCCAAAGATGCCATTGCGCATCACTGTCTCCCAAATAATGACTTAAATAAAACGATTCAACTGTTTTGGGGAATTGAGGAACTTCCTCATGCGTCACTTCTCACTCAATCGAAGCAAGAATGTGAAGAACATTTTTTGAATTCACATTCACGAAAGGAAGATGGGCGTTACGTGGTGCGATTGCCTTTTTAATCGGGTTTTCCACTTAACCTTGAGAACTCGCTCAAGTCAGCTGAAAGGTCCTTATCTGCTTTATCAAAGAGATTTGTTCGTTCTCCGGAAATTTTTAAGCAATATGACGCTTTTTTGACTGATTATCAAAAACAAAATCATATGACGCGAGTTTTTGGAAAACCTTGTGAAGCACCACAAGTAGTTTATGTGTCTCATCGTCCTGTCTTGCGAGAATCTAGCTCGACTACGAAATTATTTGTCGTTTTTAATGCCTCAGCAAAGACATCGAACTTCACGAGTCTGAATGATCATTTGCATATCGGCCCAAAAGTGCAGACAGACTTCTTCGATATTTTGTTCTAGTGGCGAACATTCCGTTATGTTTATGCTGCTGACATCGCTCAGATGTACAGGCAGATTTTAGTTCACGAGTTGGATCGGGATTATCAGAGAATATTATGGTTTGCACACTCTGGATCAGATTCAATAGCTTTTCGGTAAAACACCGTTACTCGCGGTACTTCATCGGCTCCGTACTTGGCATTGCGTGTCCTTCAGCAGTTAGTAAAGGATAAAGGTACTGAGTTTCCATTGGCTTCGACGGTGCTTTCCCGACAAATCTACATTGACGTTTGTCTGTTCGGAGCTGATTCTAAAGAAGAAAATCTCAACATTCGTGAGGAGGTGAAAACTCTTCTTGATAGAGGAAAATTCCAACTACGGAAATGGACAAGCAATTCAACTTCATTGATTAAAGATATAGATCCTACTGATGATGGACTTGCAATTGAGGAACCGTTTAGAAAGGATGATTCGTTAAAGATACTTGGAATTTTTTGGATCCCTGCTCAAGATACCTATCAGTATCACCTTCAACCATTTGAGAATTCAGTAGTAACGAAGCGATTTAACTCGTCTGTGATTGCTTGCCTTTATGACCCTCTGGGATGGGTTTCCCCAGTTATAATTGTGGCGAAAGTGTTTATGCAAAAATTATGGTTGAAATCGTTCAGTTGGGATGAAATTCTTTCCCAGGATTGAAGTAAGGCTTGGCAGTTTTATTGTAAGGAACTTATCAATTTGAGGCAATGTTCAATACCCCGCTGGACTTGACAGGGATTAGAAGTTAGGGATGCTACTCTTTAAAGATTTTCGGATGCGTCAAACACAGCTAACGCTGCTGTTGTTCACCTCCGTTTGGTACTTCGTTCGGGAGAAGTACATACTACGTTGCTGTCAAGCAAAACCAAGGTCGTTCCATTAAAGACGTTGTTAATTCCTCGATTGGAATTGTCCGGTGCTCTTCTACTCACGCAATTAGTGTCAGTAATTAGATCTATTCCAGAATTTATGAACCTGAATGCACTGTTTTAGACTGACTCCGCTATAGTGCTTGCATGGTTGAAGAAGCATCCTTTTTCGTGGTCAACTTTCGTAGCAAATCGCGTTGATTCGATTTAATTACTTGCTCCAATAGAATCGTGGGGTCACGTGACTTCTGTGAACGACACCGCAGATTTCGCTTCACGCAATGCGAAGCCATCGGAACTCATGGAGAACAAACTTTTGTGGAAAGGTCCTTAGTGGCTAAGACAGTCAAGAAATTTGTGGACTGATTCTAAAACCCTATTTGATTTAGAGACCACTGAGTTGGTTCAAGTAAATGCTCATTTCTTCGCCGAAATACCACGCAAGTGGATTGATAGGTTGACTTTAGGAGTTTCGCCTTGGTCGAAACTTTTGACTTTTGTTTTGGCTCTGAATCCATTTTTTGACAGTAGCGTTATTCTGCGTGTTGGCGGAAGGTTGACTAATGCGACGTTGGAGTTCCATCGACGCCATCCGGATATACGCAAAAAACACCCGATTGTGACCATGATAGTTCGTCACTATCATCAACAATGTTTACATGGTGCCAATCAGCTCACCATGACTTATGTTCGCAAGTAGTCAAGTAAGTGATTTATAATTGTATTCCTTGCTCTCGTTTGAAGGCGGCTGTCTCGGAACAGTTGATGGCAGCTCTACCTGTCAATCGAATTTCGCGCCCTTCACGGTCATTCACACATATTGGTGTGAATTATGCTGGGCCTCTGAAAATTAACATAAATAAGGGTCGTGGTCATGCCTTTCAGTCTGCTTATATTGCGGTGTTTGTTTGCATCGACGTACGTGCGGTTCATTTGAAAGTAGTGAGCGACTACACTTCAGAGGCCTTTCTAGCTGGTCTTAAGCGAATGGTAGCTCGACGTGGATTACCTCACACGATCTACAGTGATAATAGCACAAATTTTAAGGGTGCAGATCGCGAAATCGCTGAGACGTATTCCCGAGTTATGAAGAGTTCTCAAGTTCAATCGTACTTAATTAATGATGAAATTAGTTGGAAGTATATACCTCCTGCGGTTGCGCATGTGGGAGGAATTAGGGAATCGATTTCCCACCTTCGAAGAATTAAGTACTCTGAATTGTGAAATTGAAATGTGTCTCAACTTTCGACCTTTGCTTCCCCTGTCGGATGACTAGAGGATTTACGAGTGTTGACACCGGGCCATTTTTTATTGGCGGAGAGTTCACCTCCATTCCTGAAAATTCGTTACTTGATGTAAAAGAGAATCGTTTGTCGCGATGGCAGCTCTTGCAGCAACTCCTTGAGTCATTCTGGAAGGCTTGGTCGGAGGACTATATCGTGTCATTACAACAACGAAATAAATGGCGCCTCCAACATGAGAATTTGTGCAAGGGTCAACTTGTATTATTAAAAGAAGAAACGTTGCCTCCTGCGAAATGGACTTTGGTTAGGATTATTGAAGTAAAAAAAGAACCAGACGGTCTTGTGCGAGTAGTAGTTGTTCTCCCTTCTTCGGGAATTTGTATACGACCTATTTCAAAACTTGCGATCTTGCCTGCAAAGAATTAGGAGGAGAATGTAAGTAGCATAAAAACTTAACTTATGACCTTTTTCTAGGTTTGAACTGGGAAGTTCAAGCCAGGGGAGTTATGTTGAGGATTCTTTCAATTTTATTTTTTGATAATTAGAGTGGAATGATTGCAATTTTGAATTAGTAGGTAAGGTAGAGAATTAATGTACCCGGGCCGTTTCAATTATCGATATCGTTCACATCGATTCCGCTTGTAATGCTTTGGGTGATTCGTTCTTACTTCCCTTCGTGTTCTGAACTCGAGCAAGACATATCTTTGTTTGCTTTCGCACGAGAAACGTGTTTGTTTTCTCGGTCTCATTGTTTTTGGTTTTGTGTGTTCTTTATTAACTTTTGTAAGAAGTTGAAAGTGTGCTCAGTGGCCTTAGTGAATACGGATAGAATAACTGAATGTTTTAAAAAGAAGTTTACGGTTTTATTGGCGAAACCCTTATCTCAATAGATGTGCTCATCAGCGCTTTTGAACCGGAGGAAATAGAATTTCAACACCATTTGTGAATCATCCTTTATGAAAACTAAAATGTACTGATATACTAAAGGGTATGTTATTGGGCAAATCCTTTCCATCAAGTCAGAGTTAAGGATTTGTAACGGTCGTTTTGCGCGTTCTCATTCGCTTTTGAGAAGTAATCGTTGTATTTGAAACATAGCACAAATTCGCAATCTAAGATCGATTTATCAAATTTTAAACTTTAAATTCTTTATTTTTAGCCCAAATAACTTGTCTTGAAAATTATATTATGTTAATATTATATTGTAATATTAATAATTATATTAATTATATTATATTATATTAAAATTATTGTAGGAGTTCGTAAACGGTGAATCGCAGTCTAACAAATTAACTATAGGCAAATCGTAATTATTAAATATTTTTCTGTCTAAATCATTGTATCAAAACTTGAGGTTAACAATTTTGTGCAATATTTTGAATTTGTTGATTTTTCTAAATTTTTCTCTATCGTTTAAACCTTCCTTTATCAATAGTTGGAACAGCAGCTCTCTACAATTACGGGTTTCGGTTAATTTTTCTTTTCTGATCTTTCCTCAACGTTTACTCGCGTTTTGCCTCCGCAAAACGTCAAAAAGATGATCATTTTTCGGATAGTATTTAAAAATATATAACATCATTCAGTACAAAGGTTCTCTTAATTTTTGAATTAGTTTGTAAGTGTAAATTCGCTTGACCTTCTATGAATAAGTTTGCGCTTTCGTCTCTATTTGCACATCTTATTATATGAACCCCACATCGCTAAAATTCTTCAGAGAATCTTTTGAAAAAGTCACATGTTCAGATAAACCCCAAGTCCACCGTAAAAGTAGCAGACATATCGCTTTGTAAACAGTTATTATAATATGTAAATACCATTGCTTTTCCCTTCTTAAGTAGTAACTAAGCATTTTGCTTCCATTCTTTCAAGTATTGCTGGTCGTTCAACTGAGCTGCTATATTTGCCACTAAGAAAGAATGTCTGCTAGTTCGAGGCTGATTTCGCTGATTGCTGACGTTTTGCTATGAATGACTATAATTGCTGAAATCTTTGTTTCCATTGGTTCGTCCTCTGTTACTTTTGTTAAATGACCCACGTCCCCTGCATCTATTCCTTTGGTTTTGGGAATTTCAAGGTTTCTTGTTATTAGCATACAGTATTTGATTGTTCCTTCTATTGTCCCCCCATCATTTTACCCGCGTCCTAAACCTGACTTGTTAAATCTTTGCCAGAAGTCGGTAGCTTTATGAGTGTCAAACTTTTTACACTCATAACATTTTTTGAGCCCATGTCCCTTTCTTGGGAAATCAGTTTAAAGGTGACCGTTTGTCGTCACATTCATAACACCGATCATTAAACCACAGTTTTGAACGTGCTGATGAGAAAGCAGATAGTGTATTTTTTGCGTCAGTTACGTGCGCGCGATTTACTTTAGCTTCGACTATAAAAGACTTTAGTCCATTATAGTCTAGTCCTTTCCTGGTTTGATATTTTAACATGAAGTTTAGAGTTAGGACTTTCATAACTTCTGAACAATTCTTCAAAACAATTTATAAACCTAAATCGCTTAGGTTTAAATTTGCTTAGCAACTTGAATTTTTAGGATTTTCGAATAATAAATGTCATTTACTCGATTCGAACCTTGCTTGTATTTCGTTTTTGTGCTATTATTGTTTTTATTGAACAACTTGATTCAAATGGCTTCTTTTGAAGTTTGTTCAGCGTGTACCTGTTCCGGAGCTGAATTCGTTTGAGAAGTTTTGTAAAATTCGAGTTTTCTCAATTCTTCTCGAATTAAATTTCTGATAATGTCTACCGAATCTACTGTATGTTTGGTCGCACTCACATTTAAGGGTTTCTTGCATAGATGTTAGAAAAATTTTTAGGCTGCAAATATTGAAGTGTCACCCACAGGCATGTTAAACGACATGATTTCCGGCTTCATATTATCAACATTTCCATTTATCGGTTCCGCCTTTCTTTCTTTTAAAAATTTCAAGATTTCAGCTTGCGTCTTAAACTAAATTTGAATAGTTTTACGAAAGATTTCTTGTAATTCCGCGTGTTTCGCATTTCTTTTAGATTGCGCATCAGAGTTTATCCCTAATGTTATTTCTAGTATAATTTTGCTGGGATCTGACTTTCCAACAAAATTACACACATAGTTAGCAGGTTCGCTCCTCTTGTCGTTACTTCAACTATTCTTTTCGTTATCGTTATTACCTTCTTCGTTACTTTATCATAAAATTTACTATACGTTCGTTATTTATAAAATTTAAAAAATGTTATTAATAGTTTGCGATACGTTATGTTAACAGACACTTGACTATTCCCTTTTTCTGCACTCTCGCCAGCTTCTCGATTTTGCTCGGAATTTGTCAGAACTTGTCCTCCCCCTTGACACATATAATTTTATGATTTGTAATATCAAATGATATTCAATTTGCGTTTCTATACTGGATTCGCAACATATCGTTAATTAACGATATGTTAATTAATTCTTCGTTAATTAAGTTTAGAAAATCCGAGATCGTCCCCAGCAAGCACTGAAGTTCGAGACGGATCACACTTTCATGCATGTTCTTATCACACATTTCTGTAATGATTCTAATGATTTAGATACTTAACCCAATTATCGTGAACAGGAAAACAGTATTCAATCACCCGTGAAACAGGTGTTTCTACGTCTATGATGGAATTGTTATTGATTATCGTTTGTAATTTTTATTCCAGATCCCTCGAACTTATTTATTTATTTCTAAAAACAAGTGACTAGTTCTTTTACGACGGTTGTTAACTTAAAGGTTTAGGGCCATGTAAAACTTTAAAATTAATCTATATTGATCTTTAGTATTAAACGATAATAGTATCGAACACCATCAACCAGTCGTTTCGCTACTTGATACTTTCATAAGTAAAATATCCACATAAAATTATTTGTCTTATTTTTTATATAAATATTCACGCATTAGTTAATATTATTTAAAATTTGTTTACTATTCATGATAAATAGTCGTTTTCAAATATTTTACATTTTCTTTATACTTTTATTAATAGAAATAATTTAACCAATCTTTGTTTTTATTTCTTAATCCATCCGGTCGCTCAATAATAGATCATTTCAGGTTATTAGTTTGATTTAAGATTATTCATACTCATTTCGATCCTTCCTAATCGACTAGGAGTTGTAACAGTTACGATCGAGTCAAAAATAAATTGAAAACGATCAGTAAAGATCAATTCAAGAGTAGATTTGCTCGGAAGATTCGAGCACACTTATTGGTGCAAGCCTGAGTCTCGCTTTTCCGCTTTTCGTTTCACTGATTCCACTCTGCGTTATGCGTTGGTACAGAACGAGTCCCGTCCCAGTCTGCAGAATCGCCCGCTGCAGACTCCGAAAAATGGTTCAAACCTTCTCCTGATGACTCAGAATCCACTCAAACTTGATGCTACCCCGAGGAATCGACCCGCTTAAAGAAAATAGAAAAACGCACACAGTTTCGTCTTACATGATAGCCCATTAATGTTATGTGCGTAGATTTTATTGTATGAATGCGCTTTAATTCATTCACTCATGCTTTAATACGTTTCTACCGCGCTTATGCTTTTTCTTTTGTATAATTTATTTTCAAATAATTATCTTTAGTTATATCTTCGTTAAATAATCATGCTCTTGTCCAGTCAAATAAGCATTCGCGTTTAAAGTTAACTTTACTGAAGGAGTTTAGAATATTTGTAAAAATAAAAATAAAATTATCAATTCCGAATGGGAGACCAATATTTCTATTACGCTCCTGAATGGCCTCTCATCAGTTCATAACCGAAAGGGTTACACGTATATCTGAAAAATTTAGTTATTACGTGACACGAGTGCGAATTGAAGGAAAATCGATGATTCCGTGCACATCAATAACTAAATATAGGGGGTAAAAGGGTCTAATCAATGAAGAGACCCACTCGATACAAGAACGCATCGACTTAGACCACTCTGCGCTCGATATCGACCACGACAGGTGGTTTCGCCAAGACGGGCTCTTGAGGCTTTTCGGCCAGCTTCGAATCGGTCATGTATGTCCAGGAAAATTTAATTTTTCTTTTCTATAAAGAGGAATAACTCAACGGTAAAAATAATAAGATATAAAGAAATTAAATTCATAATTTTAAATGACGAAAATTATCTAAAGCGGAAGGACGTCGATTTTTTTACCCGTTCGAACATAGGAGTTTAAAAAATGACTCCTTGCATCGCTTACATAATAAATTGTTATTATTTTCATGCATATTTAAAGAACAAAAAGCAAAACAATAAAACGAACACCAAGAGATTCATAAGAAATTGAAGACGGGGATAGAGCAATATTTTCCATGCTGTTTATTAAAGAACGCTAATTGGTTCTCAAATCAATCAACAACTCCAATTTAATCAATAGTTTACAATTTTAAATGATGCACATCGTTTAATTTGCACAATAAAAGAAAAAGTAAGTTAAAAAGAATCATGGACATTAAACATTAAGAAAGCGGTAAAAGAATTTTCTTGATTGGGATTTTCGACATCGCAATCCGTTAATTATCAGATTCGAAATTTTCAATTCTCTCGTTTGCCTTTGTGATTGCACAATTTAATACTCTATCAGGAGTGGGGCCCATGCAAATATTCGGGACCAATTTCCTGAACAGAGAAAATTTAAATCCGTCCAAAAACAACTATGATTTATCGACACAATTGAATTAATGAATCATTAGAGAATTTTGATAAAAAAATCGAATTTAAAAAAAAAAATGTTTTGGAAAAATTAACAACGTCTTAAAAGTTAAATTATGTTATAAAGAAAATCGTTGAAATCTTTTCTCAATTTATTTCTTCTGCTGCTCGTGAGCCGAAGCTTCCCTTTGCGCAGTTCATGTGCCAAAGCTTTTATTAGAATTTTCTTCGCTCCGTTTTCCGTCTTGTTCAACCTTCTCTTATCACTCACGGAAAGAATACAATTACCCTCATTGAATACAATTGCCCTCATTGATATTCCAACCACATGTTTCACATTATTTTAATTTTCTTTCTTTTCATACATTGGTTTAATGAACTTAATAATAAAGTTTTTAAGTTGTGCATGGAAGTAGTAGTAAATAAAAAATAGGTTTGTATTTTTCTATTTCATAATCGATATTAGTATATTCCCAGACAAGAAAGTAGAACACTAACATTGTATTTTTAATAATAATTTCTTTTCATTTTATTAACTTCTGGTTACTTGGTAATGTAGGCGGCTCAAGTATATTGTCACTAAATTGTATTTAATAATATATGGCTAAATATATTTTAAAAAAATACTTAACAAGAGCAAGGAGGAGAGGAAGTCCAAATTACTTTTTTTATTAATTTTTGCATAGGATTTTCAAGATAGCTAGAAACTCATACGCGCACTCCATGCGCAACTTACTACATTCTATGCAATTCTTTTATATTGAAATGAAGTTCAATAAAAGACCAGGACATTACTGTAATAACTTTTATTTGCACACGTCTTCGCATGGGTACCCTCTCACGATGCAGAATAAATTATTGGCAACTCTAAACATTTTATGCAAGTTTTGGAAAAAAGTTTTAATTGTAATTAAACTGTACTAAAATTTATACAGTGATTTTAATCCCACTTTAGTAAAAGAGAATTTTTCAAATGCGTATTCACAGTTAAGTTGGGGCCTCTCGCGGTTTATTTACTCTTGTCAAAGGACTCAAAAGTATGCTTTAGCAGCGAGGATGATCCGTGTAATATACAGACCCCTGTTTCAGCTGAGTTTTAAAAATAAACAATAATAGCACAATAGGTAATAATAATACTGCTTATATATTCAAATGAGTGATTATTTACAGTAAAATATATAAAAAAATACACGGCAGAGAAAATATACTGCAGAAAAACTTTATGAAGCAAAATATTTAATTGAAGAGATTATTAAATTACTAAAAGAAATCAAGAAAAAGAACAAATACTGAAATTAATGAAAATGAAAGTTTTTACCATTATAAAGTTTTTATTCTTTTAAAAATGTATTAAATATATAGTGAATATATTTTCTTATAAAAATTAATTTGTTTAAAATGTTCAAATGGTTCAAAACGTAAAAAGTAGTTAATTTCTGAATTTATTTATAAAAATTATTTCAATAATTAATCATTATTATAAACTTGCAAAGTATCGTAGGAAAAAGTGTTTGGAAATACATTCTTTGTTCATTCCGTAAACAAATTGGGTCTATTCTTCGAAAAATTACCGAAAAATTCGGATCCCACCTTAAACTGTAGGTCCCCCTCTCACCACCCCCTCTAAACACAAACAAGTGTGTAGGGGGTGTATAAAGGAACAGGGAAGAAGGTAAAATAAAAATGCAAACTCTTAGGGGACACATTAGAAGCTTCCATTCCTAATTAAAAAATACCTAACTCCGACTATGTTTATGAAAACTGTTTGAATGATTAATAATCGTTATAAATTTATAAAGTATCTTAGGAAACACTCATCGAAAGACATTCTTAGTTCACACAGTAAAGAAATTGATCCTATTATTTTAAAAATAGCTAAACTTTCGATTTGCTCATAAAACATGTTTAAGCAATTAATAATACTTGCGAATTTAGAAAGTAACACAGAAAAAAGGCCTCGGAAAGATATTCTTAGTTCAGTCTGCATAAAAAATTGTGCCTCTTCTTTGAAAAATAGCCAAGCTCTGAATATGTTGATAAACATTGTTTAATAATTAATAATTGTATTCGTAGAAAAACCCACTCTTAGATTTTCAGTTGAAATTGTTTAAATAATTAATAGTTCTTGTAAATTTGCAAAGCAGGATAGAAAAGAGTTACTGGATAGACATTCTTAGTTGACTTCGAAAACCAATTCACTCGTAAGATAAAGTCGAAACTTCTGATTTTTTAATCGAACTAGTTCAAATAATTTACCCTGCATAAGTACACTAAATTTTTCGAGACACGGTGTGTACACTGGGTCTTTTAGGGAACAGGCGGATTTTCAATGTTTTTTAGGCTTAAAAAAAATCTGAAAAAATTCAGGGATACTTCTCGAAGTGTGTGACTTGTGTCTTAGTAGTTGCCAAGGTTAAAAGTTTTTAACCGTTGTTAACAAAAATTGAAATATAGTCAAAAATGCGGGACGATAACTTGAATTTGAAATTTCGACTGTTCCTTCAAAGACCTAGTGTACATTTGAATTGTTAATAGTTCTTGTAAATTTACAAAGGGAAATAGAACAGAGTCGTCAGATAAACATTGTTAGTGGACACCGTAAACAAATTGACTCATAAAACTATTGGCAATGATAAAAGAGCAATTAGACATTGTTCCATAAATAGTCATGATGAGCTGTATAAGCTGTGCCCTTAGGACGAATCTAGAAACAACAACTACTCTGGAAACGTGTAGAAGCAGATTAGTAGTTATACGGCAAAATTACGATAATGTGAAAAATTATAATCAAAGATTTACAAGTGCATATAACGAGTTAACTTATACAATTCAGTCAGAATACTCGTCCGGAATAGAGCGATACGTAATGAAC
Source organism: Druon quercuslanigerum (assembly GCA_010014905.2). Lineage (NCBI taxonomy): Eukaryota > Metazoa > Arthropoda > Insecta > Hymenoptera > Cynipidae > Druon > Druon quercuslanigerum. The sequence continues at coordinate 12,560 of JAAAKG020187503.1, read as the reverse complement.
CTCCGAGAAGACGTTAGTAATCAAGTGCGCCCTTTAAAGCAAAGATCTTTGAATGAAGCTCTGCAGAAGGCACTTGAAGCAGAAGTGTGGTGCAGAGAACGTCTCCGTACAAAAGTCTTGCGGCACCTCGAACGCCACATACCCCACAACAATAGACTACCGATGATGAGCACGGTACCACCTACAGTTCGAAACCAGCAGCCACAAATGCGGAACACACACGCTCCCGAGCTCGACCGACTGCGCTTCGATAAACGAGTGCGTGACACTATTGTTGACATGAGATTTCTATAGCTGCAGCACTGGAATAAGAGTGATACTGCGTACTCGATACTGCGTACAGTCCGATCAAGCGAATGCATTCCACAAACGAAACGTGCTAGCGCTCCTCTATAAATGAATACCGAGAAAAATTTGTTTCTTCTGTGTCAAATCTGAAGTCACCACAGCTCCACCGGTAAATTATACCGTTGCTCCTATATTAGATGATAGGGATATGGATTGTGGAATCAAAACCACTGCTGTTCAAAAAAAGACCGATCAGAGAGGTTTAGAGACTAAACCCGATATAGAAAGGATGTTGTAACAGCATCGGCTATTCTATTGTAATAGCATCGGCTATTCTCCCCACTTCTTCGTCTATGCATGGGCCCTAGCGTGACAAGGTTTTTTAACGCATCCTTTGTGTAGGGAGTCAGTCTGCTCCCTACTTTTAGCAGTAAAGCTTAATAACAAATAAATAAGACCTGTCTCACAGTTCAGGCACTTATACAAAAAAAGGTCTATTATGCTCCAGACCATTGCAGCGAGAGCTTACACTATTCTCTCGCAGTATCGCAGGACCGTTATAACGGTAAATCTAAAAAACGCCAATCACAGTGCAAGAACTGAAGGCTTTTCTATGCTAGTTAGCTGTTGCGATACTAAGAAAATATATATTTAAAATGAGCCAATGAACATTAAGAAATATTGAATATTAAGGAAGTTATTGAAAATTTAAGAAAACATATAAATTTACTCTGTTTTTCCAATGTCTACTTAAAAAATGGATAAATTGGCTTCGTCCTGGGATCAATTTGTACAGAACTTTGAGTTTAATTCCCTAAAATTATAGAATCATAATGACACCGGGAAAATAGTTTGAAAATTAAGTGACTATCTATAAATCTTGGATATATAGTTTCATGTTACTAGTATTATACAATTTCCGAGAGATTTCAGTAAACAGTATTCACGTTTCTTCGACTGTTTAATGATAGTCAGTGGAAACGTAAAAGAATGTACCTAAAATTTTATAAGACTGGTCACATCAAACTATGTATCCATGATTCATAGAGTCAAAAGAAACGAGGACAATAATCACCCCCAAATACTGTGCTGATATAGGGTTAATGAAAAGATATATAATTCCAGTATGGGGATCAAAAATGTTTAACACGCGCATGCTATGAAATTAATAACCATAGCCAGTTATATTATTTAAAAATATACATATTATTAGCGATCACAAAAAAATATTGAAAATGCAAATTTTAGGGATCTGTCCTCATTATGAACAATACCTTGTAATCCATGCATTTATAAATATTTACAATATATAGTGAAGTTTTGCATAAGGACAGACGCTGGATTTCACCATGAGTGGGTGCCTTTCTAGAAAATTTAAGATCGTTACCAGCCAAATACTGCAAATTTCAGCACCGATAATCAGGACGGCTAGCTTAACAGAATATTCGGAGTATAAATGTCGCAACTCTCTTGTGAGGTATTTAAACCTTTTTTTATTCTACTTGGCTGTGATGTTTTTGTCGATAAGCGCAGAAAATTCGATAACGAACATGGTTCGTTTCTCGAGGCAGAGAAGAACTATATCAAGACCGAGTGCGCAACAGAAACAATTGTCGAGAAAATGACGTTCCAGTATATTCGGAACTTCTGATTTTCAACAATTCACTCTATTTCCTTAGGATCTTTTAGCGGAGCAGTATTAGGGCTCTTGCCATAATAGTGGCGGATATTGTAATAAGGCAATCATAGTGCCGCATTGTGTCTTTGGATGTACGCCGTTACGCATGATTTGAACAAATATATAGTATGTGTGCTGGATGCTCGGTGTGTGAATGACACGCTCTGCAGCTATAATCGGAAATGTCTTGGCTCAAAACCAGACCGTGCCCGAATTCAATCTGGATGATTGAAGAAAAGCAAACATTCCCTCATAAGAAATCAACTGATCCTTCATATTTATGTGGAAGATCTCGTACATCCTTTTGTCGAGGAGCTATTCGCGGAAGTTTTTCTTCTGTACTTTTTTAGTCCCGGCCTTCAGAAGAGAGTACTCGAGACGCATAAGGTGTGATACATTTTTCTCACCCCTGAGTTTGTAGTTAAGGGCAAGGGTTTCATGAACATAAGGCAATGCGCTTTGAATGACCCAGATCTTGCATCTGCCTTATTAAATTATTCTGATAATCATTATCTTTATTTATATCTTAGTGATAAAACTAAAACTCTCGGTGCGCCCATAAGGCACAGAGTATGGCAACAACAAAAAATTCGTATCTGCTCAGACAGTAAGTATGCTATAATGGCTCTGAATGGAACAACGACTACGTCATTACTAGTATGGAAGTGCTTTGAGGCACTAACTATCTAGCGACGGAAAACCGAATGACTCTATTTTGGTTCCCAGAATACAGCTGCATCAAAAAGAGTGAGATATCGTAGAGGCTGAAGACAGGCCAAAATACTCTTAGGTTTAAAGCTAAACTCTAAACCAGCGAAGGAAATACTCAAGCTCATGAGGAAATAAGTCAAAGCCATAATAGAAACGTTTATAGAATTTCTTTTCTGTGTGGAAGGCATGATGAGAGAGTCATTCATATTCATTAGCACCCCCCCCCCCCCTCCGGTGGAATGAATAAGTTTCACGCGCAGCAACTGCATCTGTGAGTCAGAAGTAAACAGATAAGCGTTTATTTTTCAGCCTGGAGGCCTTAAAAAATTGACTAGCGTACAATTCCTTTTTTACAGAATTTTCTTACAACTAACATCCATCCACACATTATCTCTAAGCCACTCACTTTTATGACCTTGCCTTCCTCGCTTCGCCTCGCCTCGCACGCATGTCGCTACCTTTTCGCTTTGCTTCACATTGCCAGCCCCTGCCTCGGCGGCGAATCCCTGATCTTTATCTACTATTTAAAATATGTACCTTTTTCCTTCTCTTCTTCTCCACATTACACAACACCCCCTTCACCCATGCCACTGCCCTTTAGTCCCTCCTTTCATGCAATAATACCTTCATGCTTATCCCACTCCTTTCCACCTCTTCACACTCCTTCAACCAGTGCTCCACTTTTGCATCCCACTTCCCGCACAATTCACACATCCTCTTCTCTGCAGAAAGCCAGAACTCAGAAAGCCAGAACTCTTTATTATAACTCTCCATGCATCCGCATCTTATACTCGCTATAAGTTCCTGACTTCCCAGCTCTCGTTTCTCACAGAAATATTGCGCTCTCCCCTGGGCATAATCCACACATAGTTCCCATTAAACCTTGACTCTCTTATTCTTTCCTCCCCTGCTTCCTTCTCTCTCTCCATGCTTTTTTTTTTAACCATCTCATATACCATCCCTGTTATAATCCCTAAACTCGTTCTTCCTGTCTCCCTCCTAACAATACGGTTTGGGTTGGCTAACCCGTGTCCACTTTACATACCTCTCCTATATCCTATTTAACCCGCCCCACTTACCTACCACCCCCACACCTCCACTTCGTAAAATAAGATACTCATCACTAGCGAATCAACGAAATTCATTCCCCTTACAAAATCATCTGCAAACAACCTCTTTCCCAGCCCCCATACTTGCCTCATCACATTTGCCCTTCTCACTCTCTCTTTTATATGACCATATACTCCCCCATTCCTCTGAAACAGGAAGCCCAGGTACACAAACTCTTTCACCTCCTATACCGCTTTTCCCTTCCACTTTGACTCCCCTTCCTTATCTCTCCCAGCTCCTTTCCTGAACACCATAACCTTCGACTTATACACATTTAACTCAAACCTATTTTGGTCCAAGTATCTTCTCAACCTTTTTATTATCACCTTTAAAGCCTCTTCGCTTTTTGCTAGCAGCACTATGACATCTGCATATACGAGTGATCATATCCTTACTACTTCTACCCTAACTCCTCCTATAATTACGGCCGCCAGCTTACTTTCCATATTTGCAATTAAAATTGCTAAAAGCGTTGCGTTAAGCGGGCACCCTTGCCCTAACCCTCTATCTATACAGAAACCCTAAAAGATTACCTCCCCTCCTCTCATCCAGTTTCTTCTACTCATATACCTCCTTTATCCTCTCGATCTGACCTTACTCTTATCCCCTCTTTTCCATTGCCTCCCACACCCTCCCTCTATCCATTGAAGAGAACGCGCCTTTTAGATCTACAAAAAAGAAAGTACACTTCGGCACCCTTTTTGACTAGTTCTCTATCCACCATGTCCTGCAAGACGTAAATATTGGCAATAGTACTCCTACTGTCCCTAAGTCCCGCCTGCGTCTCCAGCAGTATGCCTTTCCCCTCTGCCATATTCATTAGCGTAATTCCTCTATAATTTTCCTGCCTATCCCTATCCCCTTTTTTATAAAGTGGTACAATCAACTTCTGCCTCCAACCTCTTGGGAATCCCTCCTCCCGCCTACTTTTTTCACTACACCTTTCAGCCTCTACCGCACATAATATGTGCCAAACAGCCATGCTTCGTTCTCTAAACCTTCCAGCCCTGCTGCCTTAAACCTTTTCAACTTCTTTATCTGCTTCTATATCTCCTCGTGATTCAGCTAATCTCCATCTACTTCTCTCGTTCTTCTAATCCCCTCATCTCTCTTCCGTGTGTCTGGTCCCTGTAACGAATCTTTAAAAAATTCCCTCCATTCGCCACTCCTTATCTTCTCACTAATCCCCACCCTACCTTTCTTAAACCTATTAATTATCTTCCACACATAGCCTTCTGTCTTAACACTTCTCAACTCCTCTTTCAGCTTTTTTCCTTCTCGTGATCTTTCTTCTTACACGTTACGCTAAACTCCTTCCTAATTTCTACGTACTCCTTCCACTCCTCAGATACGTGTGTTCTCCCTTTTCGTCCCCTGTTAATACAACATTAGCCACAGCTCATCCTCTGTCCTCCATCGAGTCTCTTAGAACCGCCCCTCTTTATTTATTAACTCATAGTTCGACTTCCTATCGAAGCTCTCCCCTTCCCGGTACAGACTGCCGGCGCGGGGATTTTCTAGGAGGGGTGACCTACCTGTCCGTACGATTTTTTTAAAGGGACTCTCTAGCGCACTTTTCTCCGGACTCTCTTTTCTGTCCCTTTTTCTCTTCCAGAGATTCTCCTTCTTACTAGCGCTAGGCGCTCTCTTCCTCACTTTGACGTTTCCTTCGTTCCAGTCTTTCCCTCTCCCTAACGCGCCACTCGACAGAGGGCCACGCACAGCTGGCCGTCGTAGCCGGATGGAAATTTCATCCCCGTCGAGTTCACTACCTGTACTGCCAGTACTTTCGCTGCCCACCTCCCACTCTTTCGTCGGTAACTATGACCTATCCATGCAAAGAAGTACCTATTGCAGCCAACAGATATTTCTCAAGGCCGCTATCGCTTACCGCCCCAAATTTTGTTTTTCTTTGCACTATTTCACCCCTCACATTCCATACAGACACCCTTCTCTCTCCTCTAACATCCCCAGCACTAGGAGAACCTCCCTTGTCCACAATGAAGTCCCAAACTCCTGACCACAAAACTACCCCGCTCCCTTGTCAACCTAACCTCAATTTCCCTAATTAGTCAAATTCCACTCCACAACTACAATGAAAATTGATTTTTAACTCCCCAATTCACCCCGCACAACCCTACTCCCCTCCTAGGCTTCCAACCTCATACTCAACTCACACCTACTGAAGATCCTTACCGTACGGAGAAGGCTTTGTTTTCAAGCTTAGGCTATATATTTCAAAATCTGCTGCTACTATTTCTTTTTAATAAATTGATGTACATATATTAGAGCATATACTACTTAAAGCAAGGAGGAATCAGGTTCGATTGGGACTCTATGCGAGTCGCGTATAACAGTTTCGTGCCATTTACAGAAGCCTCCGTACATTTTTTTTTATCGCTTATAAAAAAAACTTTGCAGGATTTTTTGAATACATTTTTAATCAAATCTTCTTACATAGCTGAATGTATCAGCTTTATTTTTGACATAATAGCTCTTTAATTATTACCATACAACGTTTCTCAGAAATATATAACAAACATTCAGTTATGGTCGCCATTTTGAATTCTTGATTTTGACAACGCATTCGACATTAGCGACCCAAACAATCTTTTTTGTATCAATTACCATGCAAGTATACAAAGACCTAAATAAATTTTGGTTGCCATATTGGCTCTATTTTAAATTCTTAATTTTTGACACCCAATCACAATTCAGCAACCTAAGAAACCTCCTTGTACAGAGTATCATGAAAATATATTTAAAAAATCAGTGTTGGCAGCCATATTGGCTGAGCTATTTTGAATGAATAAATTTATGATATTACATTCATCAGAAGCAACCCTAAAAAATCTTTACTTCTACCAAGTTTGATGTGAATTTATATGAGAATCAATTTGGTTCGCCATACTGAATATACCATTTGCAATTATTGGTAGTTTTTTATATCAGATTCGGCATCAGCGACCCAGAAAAGCTTTCTGTAACAAATATTATACAAAACAATTCCAAAAGAGATTCGGATAAAAATTAGAATTAAATAAACCGCTGGGTTTTGTAAGAAAATATACGAAAATTTTCGCCGCCTTACGATTGTCCATGCACACTATTAAATACATTTTTATTTTTTATTTTTTAAACAGATTTTTATTTATTTAATCTTTTTTTACTTTTAGTCACTATAAATAATTCTTTTGGAACTACAAAAACTATAGTGAATTTGGTTTATTCAAAATTAAAGGAAATTTTTTTGTCAGTCATATTGAAGCAGTTTAGAATATTTGAAATTGATGAAATAATAATAGAATAAACTCAGAACACATCTAAACAGATATTGGTATTAGTTCACGAATTCTAGGAATGAAAATCATTTCCAGAATGCATTCTTAACTAATTGAATTAAAAGGTATCAAAACAGAAATTAAGAAAGAGAAAAACGTCTAGTGCCTAGTCAATAATTACTGGAAGAATCCTAGAATGATGTAGCAATAGGAAAGATAGATTAAAGTTTATTATAAGCAAACATTGCAAGCGATTTGCACCAAATTGAGTTTCCCAAAATAAAATTACGATAAAACTGGAATCATGAATATTAAAGGAAAAGTGGACAAGTTAACATGGTTATGAAGGTTATAACTTTGACCCGTAAGTTCTGCGTTTCAAAAAATTAAAATAAATTTTCAAAGAAGAAATCGCTGATTCAATAGAAAACTAAGACACACATGAAGGAATAAGAATCAAAATTGGATTGGGTTAAAACATGAGCTTTAATTTCCCTTTTCGCGTTTTTGTACTTGCATATCGTCAAAATAAATTAACTGGAATCTTGGTGTATTAAAATGAGAACTCGGGAGATACATTCAATTAAATTTGAGCCACTTTGTGTGGCTCAATGAGAAACTTACACCTCAAATCTGAGTCTAAACGTAGGCGTATACTCGATGGGCCAATGAGATTTCGAATTCGAATACAGCTTAGCGAAGGATATAAGAATATGTACGTTTAGACTCTGATTCGAGTTCTAAGTTTTTCATTGTTCAATTTCATATGGAAAATATCGGCTATATTGGGTATTTTGAGATGTTTTTTGAGATTAGGGCCAAATTAGACCTGCTGGGCCGATCTAGGTTGTGAATTTGAATGCGTCGCAATAAAAGAAATAAGAACTTATAAGCTTTAACGCAGATTTAAAATGTAAGTGTTTCATTGAAGGGAAAAATCAAACTTATTTGCGATTTTCAGATGTTTTTTGAGGTTATGGCGAAATCTCGACCTGTTGGCCCAAGTTAGGTCGCGAATTCGAATTCAGTGTATTAAAATTCATAAGATTAAGTATATTTTGACTGAGGTTTTAGGTTTTTGATTTTTTTCGTCAACTTTGTTCACGTAAAAACAGCAACTTAGCCAGTTTTGTTGCGTTTTATTGAGGTTAAGGCTAAATCCAGACCCGCTGGACTAATTGTAAGGGTTGATTTGAATTCAGCGCATCAAAATACATAGGGTTACATTTGTCTCATACCCAGATTCAACAACTTTTTTTTTGGTGTGGCTGTGATTATCGACACTTTTGTTTTATGTTTTGTTGCACTGCCAGAATTGGTTCCGACGTGTATACTCCGCACCAATTCCCTGGCCAAAGAAAAGTAAATCCGTCAAAACGTCAACTTTTATAGATTATTTCAATGAAAAAAAGACATTCGATAAAGCTAGCAAAAAAGTAAATATTTAAAATTGACGGAACCTACGTAATTATCGAAATAATTCAAATCTTAGGAAATAGAGTTAAAAATACAAAAATCAATAATGTTACAACCGGTAGCCCTAATCAGATCCAAAAGTTATTAAAAGGAAGAAAACATTAATTGGCTCTCTTAAAAAGGATAATAAATCAACAAAACTGAGATTAATATTTATTATTTAAATGAGACATCAATTTTGCAAATTTCTATCACAATTTGAATGAGAAACTTATTATTTAATTTAGAGCAAAACCTTTAGAAACATGAATACTTTGCTTTGGGGAGAAAAGAAGACACTTTCTTTTAGTAGTCCGATAATTAGAATATTTTTTTAAATGCTAGGTAAGGAAATATGATAAGGAAAATTTTCAGAAGACAGATAGGAAAAAGATTAAGCTATCCAAATCTGTTTTGCAAAATAAAGAGAAAAAATATCGACCGATGACTTAACAGATGACTCTGATTTCGAAAACTTAGAAGTAAATAGTGATAATGGTTTCACATAGTAGCTAACATAAAAAAAAATTACAAGCAAACGTTAATAAGATATCTAGTACCCAAAATACAGTTTTTGCTTCCATTCGAAAAAAAACCGCGCGAAAAGTCATAAGGGCCATACGAAATTGGACAATAGAGTGGATTCTTCTGCACACAAGCATTCTTGAATTGTTTATTAGCTTATATCATGTCTTTCTGAATAAACTTGAATGCGTTGAAAGAATGGTAGATTTACAAAGTATCCTGTTGAATGCTAAAGGATTGTGTATGAGCACGAGCGTTAAGAATGCCAACATATCGGGGCAAGCAAAAAAGTGAAGCTTTCTTTTAAGACTATTTAAAAAAATGCCCTAAATTGCAAAAAAGTTAAATAAACAGTTAAATTGTGTTAAAAATGATATATATCTTAATATATTCTTTCGTTAATGAAGTAAAATTAAAGAGTGAAAAACAAATGTTTGAAAACCCCATAACAAATATAATTCGGTAAAATATAAAGAGTTACCCACTGTTGAAAAAACCCGTGCGCACATACTGACATACAGGTCTGCTTATCTGAGCAATTCAATCATTTAAGACATATGTGAAAATCTTATACAGCGTGCTCAACCACGTTATTGGCCTATAATTCTTTGTACCAGAAAAGTTCCCTATCTTCGAGAGAAGCAATGTGCGACCTTGTACGAACTACTGCGAAATAGGCTCGTCCGACTTTAGATATGAGGTAGTGATAGGTGGGCATTCTTCCCCAGGTGCTATGGATTTTTGTTTCAAGGGATGCTCGAATTTAAAAATTTCTCTCAAAATTGCCTCGACCTCATCTGGATTGGGCGGGTGATCGACAGAAAGTGGTAGGTTTTGGAAGAGTCGAGAAGATTCAGAGAAAAACTGTTCATTTTCTCTGACCCTCCTCTTTATCCACTCTATACTTCTCCTAAGGTTACATAGAACCCGTATTCTGTCAAATATATGCTGCCTGATGCTCAGCAGCTTTGACTTGTTTAGTGTGAGACAATGGATCGGCAGTTCGCGCGGTTTTCATATACCAAAGTTTATGTTCAATTCTACACTTTAGCAGGTCGTCCCATAGTCTATCCGTCTACTCAAAAGTATTGAGATATTGCCCTAGCATTGACTGTGTCTTGATTGGCTACCTCAACTCCAGGGTAGTTGGTATCGATGTCCAACCCATTACCGGATCTCAGTCACCGTTTAATATACTGTACCCATGTGCCACTCAGCTTTCGGCACGGTTGCAACGCTTTCGCTTGGAGGTTAATTCCTTTTAGCCCATCCCTGGACGATTGACCGAACTGCTTATTAATTATTGTAAACATATTCAGCAGAAACCCTTTTTACAGGGACCCTCTATCAACACCAGATGACAATTATTTTAAATGAATATTTTGGGTATAGTCCTTGCAGCTCCTTTTTAAGGTTTTGATACTTTTTTTTCCTTCTTCATGGCAGCGATGTTATAGTTTTTCGGAGTAAAAAATTCGATCACGAATATTGTTCGTTTCTTAAAGTCTTGCAGAACGATGTCAGGCCTCGAGTGTGCAAACGAGACGGCTGTTTGAAAACTGTAGTTCCAGAAAATTTGGCACTTCTCGTTTTGGTCAGAGTACCTACCAACACCGTAAGAACGAGAAAGATGGTAATAAGTAACTCTTAGGGCCACAGTATATGTATAGAGATGCGTCGTTCCCGAGTCAGTAGGGCACCCGGATAGTATGTGTTCAGGTATTCAGCGTGTGGATGACACGCTCTACACCCTCTGTACCTGAAATAAATTCCGTTCCCGTGCATTTTGTTGTCGAGTAGCTGTTGGCAGAATTATTCAGACTCTGCTTTCTTTATTTCGGCCTTTTAGAGTGACGCATCTAGTAGAAGTAATGTACTTTCCTTACTTCTGATTTTAAGATTCAAGCCAAATGTGTCGGCAGTCTGTTCCGCGGCTTTATAAGGGAACGCTCTTTTGTCAATCATTTCGTGTATCCTGACTATTTTTAAGAGAAGATCTCTGAAATTTGCAACGATGTAATTCTTACTCAAAAAAAAGTTTATGAAGACATTGGAGATTAAGCAGTCCATGCCCGCCTTGACGGCGTGAAATGTATAATCGCAGAACGGGCGAACTGATGTGTAAGCTCTTATGGATATGCATGAACTTACGCGTGTCGAGATCAAGGTCCGTAAGCTCAACCTGTGTCCATTAAACCACCACAAACAGGTGAAGTAGAACCTGGACGACAGGCATGTTAGTCGCAGATGCCTTGCTCGGCGCCGACAGATCTGACTACCAAATCTATCAAAGAAGATGCTTGTACCTGCTTCGGAGAGACTCATTCACTGATATTACCTCCTAAATGAGGCTTTCAGGCACGCCGAGGTATGTATAGGTCTCTCTAGTGTCAATATGCCTGATAATACTTATATCCATAGGCTCAGGGTCGCCAGGAACGCCAGTAATCCGGCTTCGCTTCAGATTAATCTTGGTATACTTATCCAATCAAATGTCAACACCAATCTCTCCTGTAAGCCCCTCGACGATTTTGAAAGAACTCTGAAATTGGCTTAGACTAGAAGCAAAGATCTTCAGATCATCCATAGAAAATGCATGAGTCACCTTATGATCGCAATGATTAGTGTCGCCGCAGAGGTACCCAGGAGTATTTTGATATGCAAGAGATAGTCGTAAGAGCTTTAAGAGGTTTCATCAAAAGATTCCATTCGTCCATCTAAATGTAAAGATCTTACACAGCAATATGCTCACGAAGAGAGGCATCCTTTTCAGCCAGATATTGTAGCTTAGGATAAACCTGGATATCAGTGTTCCTCCTTATCCTGAAATCGTGATTTCTCAGAAGGTGCCTGCTTACCGCATACATATCCATTTTTCGAAAGGTAGGCAGGTTGGTTTCGCAATGACTGATGCGACACGTGCTGAAGCTCTGGGTGTTCCTGCCACCACAGAGTGTGCATAAGCGCCATATAGCCTCCGTGCACAAGGATAAAGCTGGCATCGTAGCAGTCTAGCAAGTCATCTTCGAGTTGATTCGTCCACTCAATATGTGTTTCTCCGGTCGCCGTTTTGTTTCAATCTAAATTATTGTCAGCACCCCGAACACTGGGGCATAGTGTTCACACGCAGGGAAACTTTAGGCTATTAACCACTACAAGCTTGGCACCTTCAAGAGCGCTGATGATAATGACGAATAATTTAACTGAATATTCCGGGTACAATCGTCGCAAATCCCTTATGAAGACTCTACAACTCTCTTTCTTTTCATTCTCCTTGGTTATGATGTTTTTGTCAGCTGGTACCAATTCGATAACGAACATGATTCGTCATCGAATTATCAAATGGTTCGTTCGAATTATAACTTGTAACAGAATCGTTGCCATTTACTAGGACTCGCCACGGCTCTGCACGGAAGGGTTGCCGGGTCGTGCCAGAGATTAGGCGGACTCCCCCCCCCCCCCCCCCCCCCCCCCGCCCCCCGGGCCCCCCGCCGCCCCCCCCCCCCCCCCCC
>JAAAKG020187492.1:0-25092 GCA_010014905.2 Druon quercuslanigerum | reverse complement strand
TGTTTCTGTTGCACACTCGAGGCCTGACATAGTTCTCCTTGACTTCGAGAAACGAACCATGTTCGTTATCGAATTTTCGGCATCAGCTGAAAAAAACATCATAGTCAAGGAGAATGAAAAGAAAGAGAGGTATAGAGTCCTTGTAAGGGAGTTGCGACGATTGTACCCGGAATATTCTGTTAAACTAATCGTCCTTATCATCACCGCTCTTGGAGGTGCCAAGCTTTCGCTGGTTAATAACCTAAAAAGCATTCCTGCGTGTGAACAATATGCTAAAACTCTTGCGGGGAAAATGCAGAAGGTGCTCGTCCTTGGGTCGCTCCGTGTCCTCAGGATGCACGAGGCTTTTGCTGGATCGCCGTAGTAATTCTGTCACAGACTGTAACCACCTATCTCACGGTAGTAATTTTACCGCGATTTCGTCGGGATCGGGTGCAAATTTCAGATTAGCACCCAATCCCGGCGAAATCCTGCGGTTGTCCTTATGACAAATATTTTAATTGTATATGTTTTTTTTTGAATTTTTTCATCAGATTTTTTACATTATGATCTTCTAGTGACTTTGAATCTGAAATGGTAGTGGTCAGTAACTTTGAAGGAAGCAAGAAACTCCTTTATAAAGCAGCGAAGGAAAAAAAAGTACAGCATTTGTGAACATGAGAAATAGTAAAGGGGAAATGCAATTCGATGCAAACGGGATACTAAACGCATTTAGAGGCTATTTTAGGCGATTTTCGGGAAATGATGCTATAGGATTACTCCAGGTCAAAAGTGCATTAAAAGTCGATAACTTTAAAAAAGATGTGGATTACAAGTGGATTACACCATATAAGAAGTCATTGCTGGAGATTATAACTAGATTACTGTAGATTTTCTTGTAATTAACAAAAAGTATTTTCCCGGTGGAAAGTGGATTACAAGTAGATTACTCCATACGGGAAATGGATTGAAGCGGATTATCAGAAGATAACTTTAGATTACAAGTAGACAACACCAGTATACTCCCGATTACTAGTTCTGATAACCGAGGGGTCCAAAGTATAAACAAAGCTGTTTCCACTTGCGTAATTATTGCATTTCAAATTGAATATTATATTCCAGGGACGATGAACATTCATGGATTTAAATATGGAAATATGAGCACTTTGAATCATATTCCGAGTTTTTTAACACAAATTAAGCAAGTTATTTCGAGCAGTGGAATCGTGGTTGGTTCTAGCAAATTATATTTCGTCGATGCTGGGAAAAATGATAACGTCTTCGCCTACAGTTTTCACCCTGTAACAGGAAAAATAGGTAAGCTTTTAGTTATAAAAATTAATTTTAAGCAAGAAAAAGCTTAATTTTCTACTGACAAAGTTAAACTTTTAACTATATACATGATTTTTTTACCAAATAGTTGAATTTTTCAACTAAAAAGGATACATTTTTAACTTACTACAGAGTAGTGAAATTTTCAGTTCCAAAATCAAATAATTTATTGAAACGATTTATTAACAAAATAGTTGTAATCCTCAAACAAAATAAATTACAGTTCAACATGAACGTTAAATTTTTTTAATATAACATTTCAACGATCACGATTATAAATTTTTCTATACAAAAAAAAATAATTTTCGACTAGTTACATTTAATTAAAAAACGATACTTTCAACTAAATAAAATTGATTTTTTTAACCAAGCATTTAAATTTTTCAGCAAACAGATGAATTTTCAAGCAAGAAAACTAATTTTCTATCAAAAAGGTAAATTTTCAACGAAATAGTTGAGTATTCAATTAAAAATTGATTAAAAATTTTAAAAAACGATTTTTTAAACAAAATAATTAATATTTGAACCAAAATGAATGAATTTTCAACCAAACAGTTGCATTTTCTATAAAAAAATGAAATTTCGACAATAAAGAGTGCATCTTCAAACCAAAAAGATGAATTTTAGACCACAATGGGGAATTTTTAAAAAAGAAGATAAATTTTGTAACGAAACATATACATTTTTATAAAAACATATGAACTTAAAAACAAAGCGTTAAAACATTAACAAGCAAAAATGCATTTTAAATAAAAAATTGAATTTGTTAATTTTTAGGTAAGTTTTTTTTAATAAACAATACGAACTTTAGCAAAAAACTTGCTTGTAGTCAATATATGCCATCTGTAAATTCCTTTGATAATTACGAGCATGAGTCATGATAGCACCGTCTATGGTGACTAGATCTTTACAGCTTTGCGAGTTTTTACAACATCCTTATCTGCAATGAATGCTGCAAGACATTTATAAGTTGTTTGAAGACAGACTATCGGTCGAAACGCAGATATGTTTTCGTTAGTTAGTCATTTCTTCCAATTGAGGGACTTCGGTTTATTGCTAGTTATTTTGCTTTACACTCAGTTCACGATAGAATTTTCTTTAAGCCGTCTCAAAGTTTCAATTTTGTTGCCTTCGTGCACTACTTTTTTTGTACCAACGCACGCAGATGATTTGCGATGTTCATTTTGGACAAAGAATGCCTTAGGGTTGATTCTACATATCTAAACTCTAGTAAAGCATGAACAAACTTCCTTTTAAGGTGCTGTAGTTTTTCTGGGATTTCTCTATCCTCATCGTCTTTATTAATATCCGGATGTGGTTTTAATGGATTCGGTACATGATGTTCATTATCCCTAGTACCTATGCCTTCAGCTTCAATCAAGTCCACGTTTTCCACATCTTTCAAACGGAGTTCATTAGTAGGAAGCTGCTGTTTCACTCCCATTTTGATAGAACCTATTTCAACAGCCGAAAGCAATCTGTTTACCGATATTGCGCCTTTTTGATCTGCTAGATTCTGCTCATTTAGTTTTGTGGCTAGCTCTAAGTACTTAAGTAAGAAGAGGCTATGATGTTCTCTCCTGACACTGTTTCCACATTTATTTACCCAAAAATAAAGGCGCACAACATTTCAGTTCTTATGTCATGTCCATTTACGTCGCTTTTTTAGTTGCTGAACCTCTGCTTCTACCTCTGATTGTATAAGGCCATCCACCTCTGGAGGATGTGCTGTTGTTGGATCATCAACAGTTTGAGAATAAACATCAATTGTCCCTGCTTGAGCGTGTGACGCGTCTTCCTCTAACTGATGTTCATGGGCGTCGTTTTTCCACGCCAAATCACTCTGTTATTTAATCTCCATTGCTCGGTCTTCTGATTAGTCCTGCTGTCATTTACCTTAGCGACAAAATCTCTTAGTGCACTTTTATAATAGAGACGCACCAAGTCCTATTGCATTGTGGTATGTCACTTGATGCTCTCCCACGGTATTTCTGTCCAGGTGGTTGGCTGCAAATGGCTTACGCTAGCCAACGCATCACCAGCAGGCTTAGTTGATGTTCCACTGCTTACGCTGGTTTACAAAAGAAAAGTTTTGTCTGGCTCTCCAATACCCAATTTTATTTACATTCAGTTACAAAGGACAGGGTGATTTATTTTCATGTTATCTAGGAAATAGTAGTGTCTCAGATGGAGAAAGTAAGCATTTTAGGAACAAGAGCAATAGTGCTAACATGCTAGTTTACAAAGCAGATTTCGTAATTCTATCTGAGTGGCATTACCATCCTACCACTCATGGTAAGGGAGAAATTGGTGGCGTAGACGCGAATGTTAAACAAAATGCAGCAAGGTTTAGTCTACAATGTTCTATTGAAGATCGAGCCCTAGATGCATCAACCCTATATCAGTAAGCAAAGAAGTAATGCAAGGAAACTGATATCATTTTTAGTAGCAAGGAAGATCATAAAGCCACTGCTTAAGATTTGAAAAGCAGATTCAATGTTTATGGATAGAAGAACAAACATCAGAATAAACAATCTCCGTGCTTTAATTTGACTTAATGCATAAATCCACTTTTTCAACCCAAACCCTTATCAATAACTTTACTTTCCAAAACTATAAATGTTTTCAAAATTCAACAATGCACGTAATGCAGTCATTTAGACAATGGCATTGACGACCTTGTAAAATGCAGAAAGGGGCAGATATAGTTACTAGCATATATAATTACTTTTCGTAAAAACAATACCATGAAGGCACCACGGTGCACCGCGTAGCTCGAGTGTCAGTGACATTTGCTCAGGTCAGTGTCATCGATCACCCCCCCCCCCCCTCTACCAAAAAATGGTGGCGATTAAAAATATCGTATCAGGCCGAAAAGTCAGCTTATAGTTTTTAGTTTTATGTGATGAGTAGCCTTTTCTTGGAAATAACATGGCGGTATATTTAGAGTTTTTTTCTGGTCTTTAATGAACTAGTGGGACATGAACTCGATGTACTTTTTCGAGATCTATAAGTAGCGCTTATTATTTTTCCAAGAAAGTGCGAGTTTCAGTAAGATACTCGCAAAACCCCGGTTTATTTCGCATAATTTTAGGTTAGGCCCGGTTCTTGCCCTTGATCCGCAGGATCTGGGAAACCAGACTAACTTTCCGTAAGAGTTCGTGCAAAAGCAAAAATTTTCTCGCCTGGTAGAACAAAAATGCGTTTCTTGAAAGGATTTTGTGCTGCAAAACAATATGCCAAGGTGTTTTTTGAAATACACACTTTTAAAGGGTGTTAAATCAGTTTTTTTTGTTTGCGGAAAACGTGAATCAATAAAACAAATTAATTTTTGATAAAAAATTCTTCACGAAAATTACCTGTTACGACGTAAAACTATATATATATATATATATATATATATATATATTTAAAACATTTTCTGTTATAATTGAGAAATTTTTTGGACCATCCTAGGCATGAGCTCCTTATTAGTAAATATAATTAGTGGAAATGGAAGTTTTTATAATTGACCATGCAATTACATCACTATTTTTAGGAAAGGGTAGTGTTGTCTTTAACTGGTTAAATGACCACAGGAGAGGAGCTGCGCGTCGTCTGACAATTGACCAGGATGGCCACCTCTGGGTGCCTCTTTATGAAGGTGGCGCTGTAAGGATTTTTCGACTTTTTAAAAAATATTTCTAAAAATGAGACTTTAAATAAGAATACAGTTTTTGATTTTCCTTAGGTCATTCAAGTTGATCCACACCGTAACAAAATATTACAAATTATTGACATACCTGCACACAGAGTCAGCGCATGCACTTTCGGAGGTCCTAATTTTGATATTTTATTTGTATCAACAATGGGGTTTGGTCACGAATATCAACGTGGAAAACATAAAAAGAAAGACGAAGGTGGTTCAATTTTTGCTGTCCACGGCCTTGGCGTGCGGGGGTTCCCGCCAGAACAATACAAGTTAAAAGTATCGCATGTCCTACGCGAAGATTTCACATCTTTACATATAAGTGCTGAATACGCAAGAGCGCCTGAATAGGATCGACAAACCCGAAACTGTTTTTATATAGGAATTTTTGTGCAATTATTTTATTTATTTATCAAACTTCTTTCAAAAAAGGATCAATTTATTACTTATTACCAAAAAGCGGACAAGCGGACTTTAAAATTAAGATGCTTCGTAGGAAATGCAAGTTTTTTTGAATAAAATTTAATTTAATTTTTTAATTTAATGATTACAGTCAAACTCTATTTTTTAGGTTAAAAATTCAAATATTTTGTGAAAAATCAACTTTTATTCGAGAATTAAATTATTTTGCTTTTTTTGTAGGAAAGTGTAAGAAGTTCAATTATGAAAATTTTAAAATCTACTATTTAGGTTAATAGAAAACCAAAATATAAACTTTTAACAAAATATAAAAGCTTTTTAACAAGATTTATAGTTAAAATCATCGAAACAAATGCTCAGTTGAATAATTAATTTTAAAATTTAATTAGAAGTTCGAGCTGAAATTAGATCGTTTTATAGGAATACTTAAAAGTTTACTTTCAAAAAATTAGCAGCTGAAACTTAATGAATTTTACAAATTCATAGTTAAACGGCTTTTTTAAAAATTAATTTTTTTTTGTTGTTGGCGATTTATCATTTTAGTTGCAAGTTCATCTCTTTGTTTGAAAAAGTGTATTTATTTTCGACAAAAATATTTCAACAAAAAAAGTTGAATCTTCAAAAAAAAAGATAAATTTTTAATTAAACAAAAAATTTTCAATTGAAATGATGAATATTTAACTAAAATACTTAAACTTTTAACGAAACAGATTAATTTTTAAATTAAAAAATAATTCTTTAAACAAACAGGAAATAGTTAAATTTTTAGTAAAAATGATTAATGTTGAATTCCTCTTGATTCCTATTATAAAACAAATAAACAAACAACATTGAGTGCCATAGAAAACAACCTATTAATACGTTTGTAGGTTATGCTTTTAATTACGAGATTGTGTACCGAAATAATTGACTTATCAAATATTTTGTTAATAATATTGTTTAAGATATTGTTCAATAATATTTTTAAGCGCAAACACGTAAAAAATATACAATAAAACTGCTAATGAACGAAAAATGTGCCAGTGTTCTAAAACAATAAATTGCGGCCTGAAACGTCATCTATTTATAATGTTCAAGTTATTCATGTTACAAAAAAACGCATTTTATAATCAGCTTGGTTTCTTTATTTTGTTCCATCAAGGATCCTCACTTTTCGCTTACGGAAATTTCAACCAATTTCTAGCACTGTTCCAACAAGGGGACACAATCAAGACGGCGTTCCATAATATGTCCAGCTACCTCATTCATTTTTATAATGAGACGGTCCGTTCTATTCTCGTAATTAAAATAAAATCACAAAGCTCCAAACAATTTTGGTCCAAAGTGCAACTTGTGACCGGATGTTAATAATACGATTTCCTATCAAAATCCGCTCTAAGGCATGTTTAGATACTAAAAATAGCTGTATGACTCACCTTGAGGAATGCTAAGGATCTAACCGATTTCCTATTGCGTTGTAATCTATAAGTATTTTTCTAATATCTAATTAATCCATAATTATTATTCGTTCTATCATTTCAGGACAGAGAGAGAGAGAGTATTAAATAATTATTGTTTCTTCTGAATTTTCTTATCTCTTATAGTCTAAGTTATAGTTATGAGTTAAGCATTAAATTCTAATTTGAATTTAAACCCACATCGATATATCAAATCGATATCTCGCTAGTCGATACAAGCACTCGAGGTACACTTAGTGTAACTAAACGTATATGTTTTGAGGGCTCTAAGACCCCAAAATCCATATCGTTACACCTCCCCGCCTGATTAACAAGGCTGTTACCGGTGAAGTCAGCCTTTTTCTCAAGTGTCATTCGTGTTCGTGACTGTGTGTTTACGTTTCCCTAGTTTCCTAAGTGTCAAATTCCAAGAGTTAATTTACGAGATTTCAAGTGGTTAGGGTTTCCTATGAACGATTCAAAAGGATTATTCATGCTCTAATTTCCATTAAATCATTTGGAATGTTTATTTACTGTAATTTTATGACTTTTTACTCAAAAGGTACGTGACTTAATTTTACTTATGGATATATCGTTCCAAGTTTATTCTAAATGCACCATTTATTTTTTATTTAATTTAACAATTATAATAAGAGAATAATGAAAAAAATCAACCAACAAATATTTTACGAAGGCAAGTGAGGTGCGGTAAACTAAAATAAAAAAGAAAATGAATCTTATGCTAATTCGAGATTTAAAATTAGACTAAAGAAATAAAATTTTAATGTAATTGTATACACATATTTTTCTATACTATCTTCCTTTAATATTACAAAAATGAGAGGGAAAAAAATAAAAATGTAGATTAGGTAGCACCTAACAGAATGTTATAAACAAAAATAAGGTAAGTTTTCTTTTCCATACATATACATATCTACGCTACACACATATCTACACACACATATACATAAACACACAGACAAAGAGGTTTCTAAATTTGAAATAAGTTTGATCGTATTTACCCCAAATTTTTTTTTCTCAATTCATCCTCATTAATCTCCATAGACATTCGTTCTTAAACACGACACCTTATTTTTTTTTAACTAAATAGTACTTTAATCTAAACAATAACTATAATTTCTTATTCACTATTGGATTTTCCAAACTTAATAGTCAAATTTTAATCTTAAAATGATTTCACAGTAACACTACATAATTGCCAAAATCATCTTAAATACCCGGACGTTCCAAGGGCAAAGGGGGAATGATATCTCGAACGCCTTCCACTTGGTTCACCTCGACCCAAGAGAAAATTCCAAATGATGGTTCTGTTTGATGGTTCACGACCTGGAACCTGACAGGTGATTCAACTTCCATGGGGTTGACAAGGATCTCGAGCACCCTGTAGGCATGCCAGCCTACATTATGCCATCCTGATTCTTGAATAATCTAAAGGCAAATGCGGTATCTTCCGGCAGGAAAATTGAAGAATGGCTCAGATCCACATCCTTCACAAGGACGAGGAACGAAAAAGTTTGAAATTCCGACAAAGTGCAAAATCCTAATTTTCCATTGATGACGGATTGGGAATAATCCTTGCTGGGCACAATTTGCACTTCTTCTAATCCAACCCTCAGGATCTTGGGCTACCAAAACTTGACCATATACATGCCGGATTCGTGAGTTTTCACCAGATAATTCATTGATTGCTTCCTCAGAGAGATCATTACTTGCTTGAATATAAAATATTCTTTGAGTTTCAGGAACGTTAACTTCAGAACGACTTCTGGAACTTGTCTGGGAGGCATAAGTAGTTCCAGTACTGGTCTCAAATCTTGGAGATTTTGAAATCTCTCGGATAAACAGTTCAAGGCAAAATAGACTAACAGGGAGACCAGAATCATATCAATCATTTTGATAAAGTCACAACACCAAATCACTTTGCGCAAGAAGAAAAAACGGAAAGAAGTTTCGTGATCCAGGATCAATGAAAGATTCGACAGGAATGAAGATTTGAACGAGCTTCACTTGTTCCATAGTGGGGGAAAAGAACACAACTTTTCGGCATCTCAATCCCAGGTAAGAATTCAATTACCAAATGTCAAATTTATTAATATATATATTTTTTAAATAATTTATACAGTTTCCTTTTCAAATACCAATATTGTTTATTTTCTCTTTTTTTAAAAAAAACTGTTTTGACTTGCCTAACCTCAATCCGAGAATGATATGCGCAATCCCTCACTCCCCACACCTTTAGAAAATTCTTTGCGATAACAAAAAGAATTTTCACTACTCATTGATAAAAAACTATGAAATTTTTAAAAAATTTGAATTTTTTTCTTTACTAATTTCATTCTTGTAACTTAAATGTTTTATATTTGGTTTAGAGAAAATCCTTACTTTCAAGGTTATATTACTCGCGAAATTCTTTTGAATTCAAATTTAACAATTTAAATTGAATGATCATATTGATTAAGATTCAAGGTAATAAAACAGTGAATAAAAACAGTAAAAAAATGCAATTACATTCAAAAGGTAAGAAACTAATTATACATGTAAATATTCCCTTTTTTAATTTTATATCAAGCATCCCGCCTTTCTTTTTATCAAGGTGAAGAATTTTCATTTCGTATTGACGCTTAATAATAATTTATTTCCATTACGATTATTAGGTATATAACATTTTTATTCAAATTTAATTTTGAATTATAAACTACTCTTATCGTTTATAGTTTTTTTTTATTCTCCTAATATCAAAATTAATCTTGAAATAATAATTCTTATTTCTTAAATTTTTTAGATTTTACAATGTCAAAATTCGAAATCAATTTGTAACCTTAATCTTCCATGCATGAATATGAACTGAGTCTCAACTTATCTAAGTGGACAATTTTATTCTTTGTAGGACTAATTCTTATAAGCGCGTTACGCTCACCTATTACTTCTTCCAAAACATATGGTGCATCATATTAAAGTGAAAATTTTTTGTTTTCCCTTTCATTTATTTCTAAATATACTTTTCAGGTCTTTAACGTCTTATCAGGTGGATTGCGAGAGAAACTTGTAGGAAGATTAGCATCTCTACCATAAACCAGAGTGAATAGAGCAAAGCCTGTTGCCTCGTGAACATTCACATTATAAGAGAAAACTGCAAATCGAGTCCAATCATCCCAATCGACTTTTCCTTCAAAACTTCTGAGGTATTCAATTAAGGTATGATGACTTCTTTCTAAAGATCCCAGACTCTGCGGATGATAAGCAGACGATTGTATCTTTTAAATTCTAAATATTTTGCGAAAAACCTTGATTACTGTGCTAACCAAATTAGCACCCTGATCAGATTGTATTACTCGCGGGAAATCATACCGCGTAACAAATTCTTCGGCTATAGTGACTGAATCAGTATCTTTTAAAAGTATTGCATCACAATACTTTGAAAATATACATTGGATTGTAAGGATATGTGTAGTACCTTTAGAAGTAACTGGAAGAGTCCTGCAAGGTCAATTTGAATCTTTTTAAACGGTTCTTTCGGAGTGTCGGTTATCAACATTGATTGACGAGTTTTCCTTCTAACCAATTTATTTCTCACAATTGTTACATGAACCATCGATTCTTCTAACGTCTTCATTTATATTATCCCAATAATATTGAGATCTAAGTGTCCCATAACATTTTGACATACTCTTATGTCCACCTACAGCAGATTCGTGAAATTCTCTGATTATGTCATCTCTTTCATGGCGGGGTGGAATAATTATTTCACCGGAGCAGATGACAATTAATAATTTACATCCAACAAAATACTGCAGAAACATTTGCTCAATCGAGAGCCAGGAGATCTGATCCAAATCCTTTCCCTTCTTTGAAGTCTTTACGCTATTGACATCAAAAGTATTCATTGCATTTTTTAATGCAATAATTGCACTAGATATATGATTCAAGAAAAGCTGATCATTTTGCTTATTCCTTATAATCAAACCAAAAATATATCTATTGTTTCGGGTTAAGACTACTACTTCTCCTAATTTAGGATTAATTCATAAGAAATCTTCTACTCTGAAGAGATTATGACTCACTAATTCTTTATTAGTTTCAGACAACATCGGCTGAGGCAAAACGAGCAATATGGCCTTTACTCATGTAAATTTTGTCCTTACTGTATGATATGCACGCATACGAGATGGCCAATGCAGGAGTCTTTTCAAGAACAGCAACACTGTTCTCACTATTGTGTTTGTCTTCCATCTCCTGCAAAGCGCACAATTTATTTTGCGTCTTTACTGCAGAAGAATTTAGTCCAACGCCGGCACCCCGCAACCCACTCAGAGCCGATGACAACGTGGGCATCACGGACTTCTGCTTTTTGGGCACCTGAAATAAACCATTTTGAGCCGATGAAGGTATCTTAACTGGGTTGTTAAGGTCTCTATTAGGTGAAACCATTACGCTGTCATCACTGAGAGTTGATTCTCTCGACTCTGGTCTCGAATCCTTATCTTTCAAACGATCACCTAATCTACCGGGGTTAGCGAGTTTTCATCCCCACGAATATGGGCCCAAATGCTGTAGTGCATTGGCGCAGACCGATAACGGGGTC
This sequence comes from Druon quercuslanigerum, assembly GCA_010014905.2. NCBI lineage: Eukaryota > Metazoa > Arthropoda > Insecta > Hymenoptera > Cynipidae > Druon > Druon quercuslanigerum. The sequence continues at coordinate 13,634 of JAAAKG020187492.1, read as the reverse complement.
CCTAATAGGCTACAGCCAACAGAAGTCGCGAGTCTTTGTACCTCGGTACTCTGAACCTGAGTGGCGATTTGAAAATTCTGAGAGATTGAGTCTGGATTATTTATTTCACTAATCACCTTAATCCCAGTAACGTTACTTTCCACTGCTCTGACATCTAGAGCCTCAAAACAGGCAAACACTTGCTCCATTAATTCTTCCGGGTCGATATCGTCATCAGAAGCTGGAAGTTTTACAACAGCTATCAGCTTTGCATCACAGGAATCCAAAGTATATAATAAAGGGCCCCTATCATTCAGTGGATTTTTTGACACTCAGCTTGATTCGCCATCTAGCTAACCTTGAGACAGGATCCTTAATGCTATGCAGCCAAACTAAGGACCTATGGATTGGCAAGTACTGACCAATTTTACCCTGACTGAGTACACCTTTAAGAGCGTAATTTGAAGCATATGTCGTAAGTACAAATGTCTTTGAAAAGTCAGGATACTGTAACAAAGGTTCGGAGCAGATCTTATCACGAAGGATCTCAAAAGCCTCCTGTTCTACAGAAGTCCAACGAAAAATAGTGCTGTCCTTCACAATTTGGGTGAGAGGTTTAGCCACTTTGGCGAATTCTGGAATAAACCTCCTATAGTAACCTACAAGCCCCAAGAATTGTTTAACATTTTTCTTTCCCTTTGGAATAGGAAAATTCTTCACAGCTTCTACTTTTCGGGGATCTGGTTTAACGCCTTCCTGGGTAATAATATGTCCCAGATACACTATGTCTTTTTTAAGAAATAACATTTTTCAGGGTTCATGGATAATCCAGATGTTTTTAAACGGCCTAAAAGAGTTTTTAGTTTTGGACTATGATCAATAAGTGATGAGTCATAGATAACAATGTCATCCAGATACACCAATAGATCAATTCCTTGTAAACCAGTAAGAACTTGGTCCATTACCCTTTGAAAGGTAGCAGGGGCATTTTTAAGTCCAAATGGTATTCTACTGAATTCGTAATGAGCGAATTGAGTAGAAAATGCAGTTTTTGTTTTGGATTCGGGATCCATTGGTATTTGATGGAAACCTGATGCTAAATCCATAACAGGGAATTATTTAGCCCATCCTAATTGATCCAATATCTCTGTTATTTTCGATAACGGGTAAGAATCACAAATGGTCTTTTAGTTGAATCCACGATAATCGACTACCATTCTCCATTGTTTATTACCATGAGGATCTGGTTTTTTGGGAAAGACCCAAACAGAAGAATTATATGGGGATACTGATGGTCGAATTTTTCCATCCCGGAGATATTCTTTAGTTTTTTCCAGAATCACTTTTTTATGAATAGGTGGATGACGATAATTTTTTATGTTTACCGGTTAATTATCAGCGGTGAAAATTCTATGGGCAAGAACATTAGTTGATCCCAATTGGTCATTAGGAAGATGAAATTGTTGAGAATAATCAAAAAGTATAAGGAAGAGATTTTCTTTCTCTTCATCATTTAAATCAGAGCAATTTATAATTTTCAATATTTCAGCAAATCTGGAAGCCTGTTTTGTTTCATCAGCAGAAGGCTTACAATCCTCATTATCAAGATCAAAATATTCTTCAAGTTCAACTCGTGGTATTGTCAAATTTATTTGCTGATTATTGGAATTTATAAAGAATATTTTAGCAGTTCCGTTTTCATTGAAAACTAAAGACTGCCCAGCAAAAATTCCAGGGCCACACTGAATTCTGCGTATATAACCTTCATTTAATTTAGTATCTTTTAATTGAATCGTTACTAATTTCTTCGTTCTTGCAGGTAAATTGATTGTCTTATGTGAGGCTTTTATCTTTAAATATTTATATTGATAAATTGGTAATCCTGTTCCATTGATAATTGCACATTCCAAAAGTAGGTGCCTTCTGCCAGTGAAGTAGTCCCTTTTGTGGTAAGACGAACGGCCTTGAATTTCGGTCAGTGAGTCAATAGTCCAAATAACCCAGTCTTCTTCTATTTATTTAAATTATTCCGTTACAGTGCAATATATCCCACCGCTGTCACCAATTTATAATGTCCAAATTTCACCTAACTTTCCTTTCGATGATACGCTGCTCGCTGATTGGACATCTGCATAGGATCGTTGTTGCCGTTGATTCGTTAGAACGAAAACTTAATTTAAAATAAAGAACACTATATTTTATGAGTTATTAATTTACAATTTATTTACAGACGAATCTCCACCATCACTGTCTGAGATTCACAAATCACAATTGCTAATAATTGTTTATAATTGCTTATTATGTCGAGGTGTCCCGCTTTCCGTTTAACAACTTATCTTATTTATAATTGTTTATTATTTTACAACAATCAAAAGGATCTACTAATTCAATCTCGATGAAAGTTTCTAAGTCCAAAGACAGAATTATAAACGGTTAAGTGTCGCAGGTTTAGTATTAAATATTCGGTTTCGGAAGGTACAAAATCTAGCGTTTTTCTATTGTGTACGCCTTTTTATGAACTCTGTTTTGGACGGAGTAATCTCCCACTTTACCCTTTCAACCAATCAAATCGCTGACGTCATTGAATTTAATAGTCCTTTTACAAATTAGAAGTTAGGTAGCATGGCTCCGCCTTTTATATTTAGAACGCAATTAAGACCAATTGTTGATTGACAAATCCAAACAATTTTGGTCTAAAGTTCAACTTGTGACCGGATGTTTGTAATACGATTTCCTATCAAAATCCGCACTAAGGCACGTTTTGATACTAAAAATAGCTATATCACCTAACTTTAGGAATGCTAAGAATCTAACCTCTTTCCTATTGCGTCGTAGTCTATAAGTATTATTCTAATACCTAATTAATCCATAATTCTTATTCTTTCTATCATTTCAGGACAGAGAAGGAGTATTAAATAATTTTTAAATTCTGATTAGAATTTAAACGCACATCGATATATCGAATCGATATCTTGCTAGTCGATACAAGCATTCGGGGTACACTTAGTGTAACTAAACGTATATATTTTGAGGGCTCTAAGACCCCAAAATCCATATCGTTACAGTGCACATGTGTATTAACTGTGCGAGAATGTCATTACGCATGCTCCAGTAGACAGAGACAGCAATACCAAATTCATCGTCTCTCTCTTTCTAACGAGCAGACATTCCCACTTTCAGGCGGCCTATGGCACGCCTACTCTATCTGTAATATCTCTATGGTTAATATGCCTTTGAGTTCAGCGTGGACAACCAGGTTCGAACGTTAGATCGATTGCGCGCGCCCTCAGTCAATAAGTGGGGATCGCGTGGCACCAATGCACTTGATATATTGGTCCCGGCATCGCACAGTGCGTTCACTCTAATCGGGAAAAATGAGAACGGTTATAGTTCTTTTTATTCCCGCTTGGCGGCGCATCCTCTTCAAAAATATGCGGAAATAGTTTCGGTCGTACAGGGGTCAGGGGACTTCTTAACTCGGTGTGTCGTTGCACGTAATAGCAAGCCAGACTTTTTGAGGATTTTTCGTGTGTTTTATAATAAAGAAGTCGAAATTGCAACAAAAAATATGAATTTTCATCATATACTTGAATTTTCAACTAAAAAAATGAAATTTGCAAACAAATAATGTACTTTTTAACCAATAATTTTTTTTTAACAAAATAGATAAATTTTTAACGACAGCTGGTTAGTTTATCAGTTTAAAGAATAAATTTTCAACCAAAAACTTTTCAGCAAAATAGTTTAATTTTTGACTGAGAAAATTAAATTTTGCAGCAAAAAAAAAACAACAAATTTTGTACGAAATTGTTAAATTCTCAAATAAAAAAATTTCAACTAAAAAAAAAATATTCTACCAAAAATGATACAGTTAAATTTTCAGCATAAGAAAATGTTTTTTTTAACAAAAAAATTGGATTTTCAACAAAGGAGTTAAATTCTCAACCAAAAAATGAATTCTAAACGAGAAAAAGATACTAAACAAATATTGAAAATATCGTTAAGTTTTCCAATTTTAAAAATGAGTGTTAAAACTAAAAAATAAGAATTATACTAAATGGAAATTCGTAAATTTTTTAATGAAAAATTGAACTTTCTACAAAAGAGTTTAATATTTGATCGAAGGAATGAAAAATATTTATAAAAAAAACAATCACAATTTTTTTTTTTTATTTTGTACAAATTTTAAAAAGAATGTAAAAGACTCTAATTACGCAATTTTTAAACAATTCAAAAATATGTAAAACTTTTAAAATTCTTAGCTTTGGTGCAAAAATAATAAAAATTTAAAATATTTTTTATTTCAAAAAATTAATTATTAGAAATTTTTTTTAAGCATTAAAGGCTTTCTACAGTTTTCATATACACATCAAGTCAAGTTAATAACTTTTTGGCCTTTTATCTTAAAATCCCAAATATATTTCTTGAATTTAATCGATTACTTAAATTTTTTTTAACTTTCTAATCCTATCGAATTAGAACATTTTGCTTTCTATTTTCTTCTTGAAATTTTAGCAAATGGTTTGATGTGTTTCAAAATCTTCTTGACTTTTCTTTGAAAGTACAGTTTTTTAAATAAGAAATCATTAAAAAATTCCACTTGAATATGAGGACAATTATTCTTTTTTTCTAATCTTGTCAGACCTTCTAATATTCTGATCTTTAAAAATTATTCAAATTTTACCTATTCTTGTTTTAATTCTCCAAATTTTTTACCAGTTTTAAATATTTTTGAATCGTTGAAAAATTTTCAAATATTTCTTAAACTTTCTAAAATTTGAAAGTACATTTTTTAAACTAACATGAACATAACAAAAAATCGAGCATCAAAAAATCTAAAAATATAGAGGAGAATATCGAATTTACTCTGATTTAAATCCAGTAAGTTTTAAAATAAACTTTTACATGTACTTTTAACAATATTTACCATTAAAAATACTACTCTTGAAACTATTTTTAATTTTTCAAAAAATATATCCGACATCTGTTATTTGAATTTTGAAAATTTTCAAATATTTTCTTGTGGCGCTGATTCTTGAAAACTTGAGAAGCATAAGTATCATTGTTTGACAAATGATACGGGAAATCATTAGTACATAATAAAATGAGGTCATTTCATGTGACCCAGTCCGCCCTATTTTTTGAATGGATATTCAAAATTTTGAAGATTTTTTCCTATTAACAGGGAACTGAGCAATGGAAGGGAATATTTATCCATACCACCTTTTTTTGTATGACCAGATATTATAAATTCGAAATAAATCTCCTTCTTTCCTCAGTTCTTACAAAAAGATTTATATAAAACATTTTTTTAAGAATGAAAATTCTCCTTCTGATTTGTGCTTTTAGCGCATTTTTTTCTTCAGTAATTTGTCAACCCAGCTCAAAACGTAATAAGCAAGCCAGCTTGCCATCCAGCTCGGAATCTCACTCGCAAGAAAACTCCCATACCCCCGAGTAAGTACTAATACTTTCAATATTTCTCAACATTTTACAATTTTAATTAATTTATTATATTTTTTTGTTAAAAAACATATTTCGTTGTGGAAATAATGTAATATTTACAGTCTTGCTACAACATCCCAATTACAAAATTATGTTTTGGACTTCAGAGACACCAATTATGCAGATTTTTTTATAAGGGGTCATTCAGAAATTTTGAAAGACGATTAGGGGGGGAGGGGGTAAAAATATAAGAAATAATTTTTTTCACTAAAAATAATAAAAGGTTTACAAATCAAAAGGGCGTAAACAACATTTCTTAAATTTTTACACGTTGCCCATAAAGCCTTCTAATTTGTCAATGGAAACAATAGAACGTCTTTGGACCACCAGGAAAAAATTTTTTTCATTATTTCGTCTTTTTTATTTTTATTAATTTTAATGTAAAATTTTTCTTGCCTTCATAAGGGTTCTGTGTGAGTGCGGAAACGTTGGTGATGTTATTTTTATGTTTGTCTTTTTATTTTCAATTTTTTAAATTATAATTTGATAATAATAAAAATAAAAAAGACGAAAAAAAAAATTTAGATTGGAATGGGAGCATTTTTTATTGTTTTTTCAGGAGCTTGCAACAATTTGATTTTAATTTAAATTTAATATAACAATTTTTAGACCTAAAACAGGGATTTTCAACAAAAATATAGTTTTTAACAAAATAATAAATTTTCAACTAATAAACATAAATTTTTATCAAGAGAAATGAATTATTAACCAAAAATTTCTTTTGGGAAACTTATATTTTTAATGAGATTGCAATTTCTTGAAACTAAAAAATAGGCTAGCCACACACGTTGATTTCTTTCTCTGCAAATAAGACAGTTAAAATGCGCATTCACCTTCCTTGTTTTTTTATTTTCTAATATTAAAAGCTTAAGAAATTTAAAATTCGAAAATGATCCATTTTTTTATAACAAGAGCAAATAAAAATGTTTAAACGAGATGAATATAGTAATAAATTATTATATTTAACAATTATGAATAAAATCATTATATATTCTCTTATTTATTTTATCGATGGACTAATTTGAATTTGACACATAAGGAAGGATTTTATGAATTTTTTATTTTGTTTTTACTTTTTTTCAATAAATGTAATAAACTATTAAGGTTGGTATGAGATAAGGAAAAATTTTTTTGCCAAAAGGATTACAATTTTCTATTTGTTAAATTAGGTTATTTATTACAAAGCTACATATTATTATTCATTTATATCAATCATAAATAATGCTTGTTATCAATATTTGTTATTTTAGTGAATCCGTTGACAAATCAGAAAGCAGAAAATTTTTTTTTGCAGATAAATTTATTTTCAAAAAAATTTTAATTTATTTTTATGATTAGAGTTTATAACAAACTTGCAGATGATTTTTGGTTGAACAACTTTTATCTTTAGCTTTTTTGTCACTTCTGTCGTTTTTCCAAAAATTCCATTTTTTTATTTTTAATATTATTTCTTACGATTAAATTAATTAATTAGTATTTTTTGGAACAAACAAATTTTTTTATTTATTTTTTACGCAGATTGTGACGATACAAAATTGTATATTTTTTTCGATGAACAATTTTGGTTGATTCGTGTTTTTTCGCAGCTTGCATAGCTGTTCTGCAATATTATAATTTTAGTTAAAAAATCTTTTTTTGCTTAAAATTCAACTTTTTTTCATTTAAAAAAGTAGTTAATTAAATGTAAATTTAATTATTCTATATTTGGTTAAAAATTTATTTTCTTTAGTTGAAAAATCGTCTATTTGGTTCAAAATTTAACTATTTACTTGAAAATTTATTTTTTTGGTTAAACATCAATATTTTTAGCAGAAATTTTTTCTTTTTGGTTAAACATTCTTTGCTTTAGTTTGCAACTTAGTTTTTTTTATTGAAAATAAATTTTTAACTGAAAATTTAATTATGCTAAATTTGTTTAAAATTTTAAGAGATATTCAAATATTTGTTTAAAAATTTATTCATTTTGTGAAAAATTATTCATTTATCGTAAAAAATTAATCATTTCGGTCGAAATGAAGTTTTTTTATTAAAAATTATTATTTTTTTTCCCTAAAAATTTGACGAAAGTGGTCGAAATTTTTTTATAAATATTTAATTTTTTTGGAATGAAATTCTATTGTTAATTTGAAAATGTTTTTAAATTTTTCCTTTTTGGTAGAAAGTTAATCTACTTGGATGCAAATTCAAATAAAATTTAAATTAAAATTAAAAAAAAAGTTAAAATATTTGTTTCAAAATTCTGGTATTTTGTTACAAATTATTTTGTTTACGTAAAATATAAATCCTTTTCGTTCAATTTCTATTTCTTCATTTAAAAAATAGATTTGTTTATTAAAAATTAATTTTATTGACTAAAAATTTAACCGTTCGTTGAAAATTTAACTATTTTGTTTAAAAATTATTTTATTTCATTGAAAGCATATTTTTCTAACTTGAAATAAATTTTCATTCTATTTCTCGTGGGAAATTTATCCTCTTTACTTAAAAATCATCTATTTTGTTAAAAATTCGTATTTTTTTGAACAAAATTTATTTTCTGGAATGAAAATTTAACTGTTTGTTTGAAAAATTTTGTTTCATAGAATATGGATAATTATTTTTCTTCAATTAAATTATTTGTTCAAAAATCTAACCAATTTTCTTGAAAAGTCATCCTTTTTGGTTCAAAATTCAATTATTTCAAACTGAAATATTTTTGGGATGAAAATTAATTTTTATTTTAGAATTTCTCTTTTTGACTTAAGAATTAATTTTCGGCCAAAAAACCAAATTAAAAAAAGTTTATAATAAAATTTTTAATAATAAAAAAGACTAGTATGTGTATAATTGGTTTTTAAGACACACTATAAATAAATTTTAAGTTTAAATTTATGTCAGACTCTAAATAATGCGGAAAATTCAGAGTCCTTGTTAGTTTTGTTTCTTAACTTTAATTTTGTATAAATATATTTTTTGATTTCAAACAATGTTTTGCAGTAGAATTATTGAAATAAGCTTTTGCGATACATGTGTGATAAAAAAGAATTTTTCAACTTAAAAATATCACGGGTTTTTATTTGTTGAATAAAATGATTTGTAACAAAGATAAACGTTAAGTGTTGACAATATTTTGGAAGAAAATAAATTTGATCAGCTATTTTTATACGTCTTAGATGGAAAAAATGTCTTTCTGTAAAAAAGATGAAAATCATCTATTTGTCAACTTAAATTTAGAAAGGACAAATCAGAAATCAAAATATTTTTTCTCGAAAAAAATCTTAATTTTGTAAATTTGTAAATCACTTTTTGTTATACAACTTTCATTTTTGGACTTTTTTTGTCACTAATGTGGTTTTTCCAAAAATTAAATTTAACCAAATTGTATATATTTTTTTAGTGCACAATTTTTGGTTAATCGTGTTTTCTTGTATCTTTCATATTTTTACTGCAAAATTAAAATTTTAGTTGAAAAACTTCATTTTTTTTCTTTTTCAAAATTGAACTACTTTGGTAGTTTAAATAGAAACGTTATATTTTTTAAATATCTATATCTAATTCACTTTTTTCGTCAAGAATTGAACTATTAGAGGTTAAACATGTCATTAAAAATCCACACATTTGTTTGAAAATTTATGTGTTTTGTTGAAAATTGTTCATTTATTGTGAAAAATGAATCACTTTCGAAATTTTTTTTCGAAATTTTTTAATAAATATTTCATCTTTTTGCAAGAAAATAAATTCTTTTAGTTAAAAACAAAACTATTGAAAATTAATTTTGGTAGATAATGAACCTTTTTGGATGAAAAATCAACTATTGGGTTGACAGTTTGATTCAAAATTAAAATATTTGATTTAAAATTTATGTATTTTGTTACAAATTTTTTTATTCTGTTAAAACATAATTCTGTTTCTCTAAAATTTTAGATCATTGATTAAAAATTAGGTATGTAATTCAAAATTAATTTTATTTTAAAAAAATTTAACCATTTTCGTGTGGGTTTTTTTATAGACGTTTAATCTTTTTAGTTGGCCAGTTATCTGTTTGGTTGAAAATTTAACTATTTCGTTCCAAATTTATTTTATTTGGCTTAAAACATGTTTTTCTGATTTAAATCGAAAATTTTAATTTTTTATATATTTCAATCTTTACATAATTTTTATTTTAAATAGATAAAAATCAACTATTTTCAACAACTTCGTTTGCCAATTTTGCTTCAACCACTTTTTTGAGAAATCCTTTGTTTTTTTTGTTAAAAATTCATTTTTCTTCAAGGTTCAAAAAATCTAGGTTTTCGTTTTTTTCTTTTGTTTCAAAAATTTTTTTTTAAATGAAAATTCGTCTTTTTACTGTTAAAATTAATTTTTGTTTTAATTAAAATTTCATCTCTTTTGGTTTAAATAAATCTAATTTGACGTTATAAAAATAACTTTAACGCTGGTATGGGAATCCAAAAATATTTTATTAAAAAACATTAAGTTTTAACTAAAGTAGAAAAATTTTTTACCAGAAAGAATTAATAAATTTTTAACTAAAATATTAATCAATTAATTTTTAATCAAAAAGATGAATTTTCAAACATGAATAATAGTTATTTACTAAAATAAATAAATTTCAAAAAAAAAGTTTAAATTTCAGTAAAGAAAATTAATTCTTATTTTCAAAAAATCGCTAACAAAATAGTTAGATTTTTAGTTTAAAAAATATATTATTTGAATTGACAGTTAAAAAACTGAATTGTCAATAAACAAATTATTTTGTATACAATAGTTAATTTCTCAAATAAAGAGATAATTTTTAACATAAATTGTCAATTTACTAGCAAAAAGGAAAATTTTTAAAAGAAATTAACGAAATTCCCACATTTTTACTTATAAAAATTAATTTTTCACTCAGAAAAGTAAGCGAATTTTCAACATTAATGTTTAATTAGCATGTTTAACTAAATTATCTTTTTCTAACAACGAAAAGAACAAAATACATTTTTTCCAAAATAATTAATTTTTATCAAAGTTGATACATTTTCAAAGAAAAAATAAAATTTTCACTAAAAAGATGATTTTTAACCAAGAAGATTAATTTTCTATCAAAAAGGCAAACTTTCATAAAAATACATGACTTTTCAATTAAAAAAGTATAATGGAATTTTTAGTTAGAAAACGCAATTTTCATCAAAATAAAAGTAAATTAAAACAAAATTAATTCTCAGAGAAACAGTTAGATTTTTATTTCAAAACATTACTTGGATAAAAATTCAATTTTGTATTTACAAATTAATTTGGTTAAAAATTTAAATACTGTTTCGTTGAAAGGACTTTTTTCCTAAAATTAATTTTTAATCTTAAAATTTAACTATTTTATGCACGTTTGCTATTTTTTTTACTTAAAAAATTATATTTTTTGATCAAAAATTCGTTTATTAAAAATTCTTGTTTTTTGGTAGACGATTATTCTTTTTGGTGGGAACTTCACATAAATATTTATATTCAACTATTTGGTAAAAATGAAACATTTTTCTTGAATCGAATATTTACATTTGTATGAAAAATTCATATTTCCGGGTAGAAATTTGGACTATTTTGTAGAGACCCCGTCATTAGTCTTAAAAGTATTTTGAAAAGAAATAAACAGATTTCCAAAATTGTAAAAAAAAAATTTCTGAAAGTTTTTCAAGAATCTAAAAAAATGTCTAAAAAAATTCTAAATAATAAAAAAGTAATGAAAAATTAGTTTCAAGAATAATAAGGATTTCTAAAGATTTCCAAAATCCTAAACAAAAATTAGAAACTTTTAAACAACTTCTAAACAACTTTTAACATCATTTTGGAAATATTTTTTAATCTTTTTAAAAACACTCTTAAATTTAATTTCAAAAAACAGAGAATCATTTTTAACTTTCCAATTTGAAAATAAAAATCGGTAAACTGCAAAATAAAAAAATTCGAACTTCCATAAATTATGCAGATTGTAGGTTAAAAAAAATCCACGCATTTTTTTCAATGCTCTAAATTGAAGAATGAATCAACTAATTTGAAAGTTTTTTTTAAATTATATAATTTTAAACATTTTTAGAGAAAAGCATTAAAACTTGAAAGATCATCATTTTTTTTATCAACACTTTTTAAATTAGAAGTTAAATTCTTTTTATTTATTTTTAAATCTTGTAAATATTCTTTTAAAATAATTTTTTAAAAAGAAAAATCATTAAAATTTTGTACAGAAATCTTAAGTATATTTTCTTATTATCTGAAAAGCTAAAAAAACATTTTCAAAAAGTTAAAATCTTATTTAATGATCTTCAAAAATAAATATTTTGTTGAACAATTTTTGGAATCATTCCAAATTTCTAATTATTTTTGATTTTTAAAGTAATAATTGTTCAATTTTTATTTATTTTTCCAAAAGTTTTTTTAAAACTCATTTTCAGTATTCTGTAAAAAAAATAATTTTGAAAAGAAACAAATCATAGAAAAATTTCCCAAAAATGTTAATTAAATTTTTTCATTATCTTTAAACTTTGAAAATTCCTAAATAGCTTCAAAATTTTCTTTAAAAATCATCGAAAATCTACATTTTCGTTTAAATTTGGTTGGAATCTTTCCAAATGTTAAATTATTTTTTATAATTTTTTTTTTTTGAAATATCCATGTAATTTATTTAAATTTTTCATTAAACTTTTGATTAATCCTGCAAATAAAAAAAACTCCGTTAAAAGTTTCTAATTTTTTTAAAATTTCAAAAAAATTTTGAAATCTTCTTAAATATTCGCTTAAAATTAATTTTCTAAAATACAAAACCATTTTTATTTTTCATAGGAGACTTAATGCATTTTTTGTATATAATTTTATTTTAAATTTTTTGGAATCTTGTCAACTTTTAAATTATTTTTGAAATTCTTTGAAAAATTCGAAATATCTTTTAACCTAATTCAATTTTTTATAAAGCAATAATTGTTTAATTTCGAATAATTATTTCAAATTTGTTTTTGTTTTAAACTCCTTTTCAGTTTTCTGTAAAAAAAATTTTTTAAATAAGTAAATCATGCAAAAATTTATCAGAAATCTTATGAAACTTTTTTCATTATCTTTCAACTTTAAAAATCCTTAAATAGCTTTAAATTTTGGTTTTAAAATCTTCAAAAATCTACATTTTCGTTAAAATTTGGTTGGAATCTCTCTAAATGTTAAATTATTTTTGATTTTTTTTTAATTTCGAAATATCTCTTAAATTTATTTGAATTTTTCAGACAACTTTTGATCAATCCTGCAAAATAAACAAAACTCCATTGAGAGTTTCTCATTTTTGTTTAAGGGTTTGGAAATCTTTTTTAATATTCTTTTAAGAAAATTATTTTCTAAGATAAAAAAGAATTTTTAATTTTCATATGAATCTTAATGAAATTTTCGTATTAAATTTAATTTTTAATTATTTGGAAGCTTTTCAAATTTTACATTCTTTTTTAAATTCCTTCAAAACTTCTAAATACTTTTTAACCCCATTTAATTTTTTAAAAAGCAATAATTGTTTAATTTTTATAAATTCTTAAAAAAATTTGTTTGTATTTTGAAACGTTTTTCAGTTTTCTGAAAAAAAATAATTTTGAAAAGAAAAAAATCCTAGAAAAGTTTATCAGAAATCTTAAGAAAATTTTTTTTATTTTCTTTAAACTTTAAAAATCCTTGAATAGCTTTAAAATTTGGCTTTTAAATCTTCAAAAATCTAAAGTTGCATTAAATTTTAGCAAGAATCTTTCCATATGTTAAATTGTTTTTGATTTTTTTTTAAATTTCTAAATATCTTTTAAATTTATTTGACTTTTTCATAAAACTTTTGAAAAATAAACAAGTAGCTTAAAAGTCTCTAATTTTTGTTCAAGATTTTGGAAATATTTTTAAATCTTTTTAAATATTCGGTTAAGATTAATTTTCAACGACAAAAAACCATTTTTAATTTTCATAGGAATCTTAATGAAATTTTCGTATATAATTTAATTTTTAATTTTTTGGAATCTTTTCAACTTTTACATTGTTTTTGAAATTCTTTTGAAACGTCTAAATATCTTGTAACCTAATCGAATTTTTGAAAAGTAATAATTGTGATATAGTCCACCTAAACGGTTCCCTAAATTGAGAGCCACTCTAAAAGCAATTTGTCGAGAATAAATCCCCGCTCG
>JAAAKG020187481.1:0-25093 GCA_010014905.2 Druon quercuslanigerum | reverse complement strand
GTGTGAATGAGACCCTAGTTAGAAGAGACATAAGAAGCCATAGAAACACGAGAGCCTGCATGAAAAAATGCATGGACATGAAAGAAGCTAGAGAAGTATGCCAGGACAGAAAAGTATGGCGGCGAATAGTTAATAAAAAGAGTGTCAGAGAGGTAATGACGTCTGAAAGAAAAGACTTTGGATACTAATGGACCCAAGTGGGGAATCTCACATAACGACTTTGTAAAGATCTTTACTTGGGGTGATTGCTAGATGGATTGATCAGCAACCTGGGTCGGGGCAGGGTTGAGGAACGACCGTGTTATTTAAATAAATAATAGTAGATTTCTATATCAATCTAAAAATTGTATAACTCCTTCCTCACACTAGTCTGTCCCCCCAGCGAGTGAGTCACGCCTACCCCGAAAGGGAAACGGCTTAATGGTGTAATAATAATAATAATAAACAATTTGAGGGACAAAGTCGAGTGCGAAGCACGAGATACGTGATGAGAATGTGTTCCTTAAAGTCGAAGGAGCTTTAACAAAAGCGAACTCACTGTTACCAAATTACTGTTGTCGACGGTTTGACCTTTAGTTTAAAAAAATCTGTGGGAATATACAACGCCCGAGTGCGGAGCGCAAGGGAAATATATTATCAAGTATACGAAGCGGGATGACTTTTAACTGAGATAAATAAAAAAGAACTTCGAGGCCAAGATCCAATCTTGGGTTATATTTTCGGCAATACACTGGAGTCTCGCTTTACCGGATCCTGATATACCGAATAAGGTGGTCCAAAGGGGCAAAATAGAGGCGTTTGTAAGATCAGCGGAGTTTCGCAGTTTACGGTTCGGCACTATAAGAAGCCACAATCAAGAAAGGGAAGAAGGGTTTAAAGAGTCCCGATTAACCGTGAAGGCCATTGAGGGTACTTCCGAGACGCCCGGTAAAGCGGGACTCCAGTTTATATCCAAAAGAGAATTTCTGAAAAACAGTGGGGGAAAAGAGGAATTGTTTGAAAAAAAGGTGAAAAGGGAGGAAGGAGAGAATAAGGGAAAGAGTGTGAAGACTGAAATCGCTTTTAGCTTCACTCGACCGACCTTCGGGTGCCATCGCCATTCGTTTCCGCGCATTTACTGTACCTATTCTACCACGTAAACATGTAAAGTATGAACTAGTTAGCTGTTAGTACTGACTGAATAAATCCGGTTGCTATTGCGGTAACTGTTGTACGTTACGCTGTCAGTGCCCTGATGTTCATCTAATAAGCGTATATTCACGGAATAGAGAGTTTCTATATACTTTTGTAGGCGGTCGAGCTTCAATGCAATCCAATTTATATTTCATTTGTTATTTTCCGGATTTTAATCAAGGCATTTACTTCTCGTTTATTTAGATCAGTCCTCGGACACATTTAATATATATATTTAATAGTCAGTGTTTGAAACGTTGCCAGTCAAAAGTAATGCGTAAACGGGAAAGTTATTTCCATAAAATTTTGTAACGCCTTGCCGTTTTTGTTACTTTTTCAAAAGTCAATGAATAATAAAACACGTGAGCCATCGTGAGACGCCCGGCAGAAGTGATAACTTCATATGATGTAAATGAAAGTGGGTTTTCTTTGAATTATTTCAACATAAAAAATAGTAGAAATAAACTTAATAATTATATAACACTTTAATAATCACTCACAAAATCGTAAAGAAATTCACGTACGTGTACGAATTACGGCCTTCAAGAAGAGAACATGCCGTTATACACTGTCAATACTATCAGTCTCAGTATGAGTGTAAGAGTGAAGGATGGAGAGGAAGAGAGAGCGAGTCATAGGGGGGGGGGGGGGGGGAAGGGGGAGGGGGAGGGGGAGGGAGGGGGGGGGGGGGGAGGGGGGGGGGGGGGGGGGGAGGGGGAGGGGGGGGGGGAAGAGGGAGGGGGAAAGAGGGAGAGAGAGAGGGAGGGAGCGGGAGGGAGAGAGAGAGAGAGAGAGGGGGCGGAAGGGAGGGAAGTGGAGGAAGCGAAGGAGAGATAGAGAAGAAGAAGCGTTACCCAAGAAGAGTTATCGTTACAGTTACCTAATTTTGCCAGTTCACACAGTGCCATAAGAAGTTATCATTTCAAACAATAACTACCGTTACTGACAAACGTAACGCGTTACCTTGGCGTTACTTTTTGTTTAAATAAAAATTTGCATACGTCGTTTGAAATTCCGAGAAACTTTAAATAGTTTTTGAAGTGGCTCCTTCGCTTCTTCCACCTTTCAACCTCTCCCCTCTCTCTCCCTCCATCGTTCTCTTGAAGGACGTGCTTCATACTCCCAAATTGTCTAATTCGACTAATATATCAACTGATTTTTTTTAAAGCGTTTTCCATTTTAAAAATTGAATTTTAAATTATTTTATTTATATGATAACAAATTTTATCAGTAAAATTCTATATTTCTTACTCAATTGAGATTTTTTAAATATTTCAATCCACTCATTTCTGTCGAAATCGTCTGAAATACCTACAAAACAGCTTATGGAATCTTTAAATTTCTTTTGAAATCCTACGAAATCGTTTGAAAATTCTTTAAAAATTTATGCCTCGTTAAATTCCTTGGAGGTTTTTCAAAAAACCCCAATCTTTAAAGTCTTTAAAATCCCTCGAAAATTATAACATTCCGCAAATTTGGTAAAATTCCGATTAATCCCGCAAAAATCGAGTAAACCCCCATACAATTTTATGAAGTTTTAAAATCGCTTGAAATCTTTTAAAATGCCCTAAAAGCTTGGGAATACCTTGAATTCCGTTAAAATCCTCTCAAATCCAGTGAAAAAACATAAAATCTGAAAGGAGATGGAGAATGAGAAGTAGAAGGAGAATGAGAAGGAGAAGAAGGAGAAGTAGGAGTAGGAGAAGGAGAATAAGAAGAAGGAGAAGGAAAAGGACGCAGAAATAATAATAAGGCACGCTTTTTTGTAGGCGCATTAAAGCTTATTTTGATTAATTTTTTATTTACCTGAACATGAGGATCGTGACAGAGGTGATCGGCGCTTCTTGATAATTCGGGAACCATGCTGGTGAAGCTGATGTCCGAAAGCATCACTCTCCTAGCTTCTCGAGTTTTGTCGTTGACTCTGAGTCTTCCGGGCATGCCAGCCGGAAGTGCAAACTTGCTAGGTAAAGTTGTAAAAGTATGAGCTACTTTGTGAGCCAGGTAACTTTCTGAACGCCACTGTGCCGGAAGTGCAGAAATATCGGTTTGTGCTCCAGACTCGCGTCTCGCTCCACAACTTCGATCCATCACGGGTCGTAAAGGAGCTGAACTTTTCCTGCGACCTGCCGCCAGAGCTTCCCTGTGAATAATTGGCCTGAAAGAGAAATAAAATTCAAATTAATTTTAAATTAGAACGACAAAAAACCAGGATATTTCCTTCTTTTAATCTTTTCATAAAGATCTTGTTAAAAAATACTTCGGAGCCTAAAATTATTTAAAAACAGAGGAAATAGGGTACTGTTTTATGGAAATAGGCAAATTAAAGGGAAATAAATTATTTAAATCAAACTAATGTAGGAAGCCTATTGAATTGAATAAGAAACTCTTTAATTCCTAAGATTTCAAGTCAAAACATATTGCATTTTTGACAAAATAGTTGAATTTTCAATCAAAATAGATTTTCTAACTAAAAAATTAATTATCAACTAAATAATCGAATTTTTAAGGTAAAATGTCCAATTTTTTAGAAAACTGATAACTCTGAAAATAAAAAATATGAATTTTCAACAAAAATGTTCATTTTTTACCAAATACTTGAACTTTTAAGCGAAGGAGACGTATTTTCAAAAAAATTAATGAAATTTTAACCAAAAATGATGACGTTTTAACATACTTATTAAATTTTTAACGAAATAATAAAACTTTTACAAATATGTTAAAATACTTGAACATAAAAAGAAAATTTTTTTAAACAAAAATATAATTGTAGACTTTTAAATCCGACGAGATAAATTTTCAAACAAGTGAGATGACTTTTTTCACAACCAAAAATTAAATTTCCAATCCAAAATGACGAATATTCTATCCAAAAAGACGAACTTTCAACGAAATAGTTCAATTTTCGACGAAAAAATTTTACTTCCAACCAAATAATTGAATTATAAAAAAAGTTAATCTTGGAAAAATAGTTAAAGTTTAAAGCAAAACAGACATATTTTCAAAAAAATGTTTAAATAAAAATAGATATTTTGGGTCCTACTCGTGTACAAAAACTACAAAATTTCCAAATAATTGTAATTTCCAATATACAAAGACGCATTTTATCTTTTCAAGCAGATAAATGAATTTTCATACCAAAGACCAATTTTGCAATAGATATTTGAATTTTCAACCAGAAAAGTTAAATTTTCAATAAAAAAGTTCTTTCTCAAACACGAAAGATAAGTTTTTTCTAAAAAAATAAATACATGAATTTTCAAAAAAATATTTGAATTTGCAGACAAAAATGTAAATTAATCAAGAAACTAAATAGTCAATATTTTAACCAAATATTTTAACTTTAAATAAACAAACTTTTAATCAAACAGATAAATCTTTTTAAAAATTAATTTTTGACAAAGAAGTTCAACATACAACAATGTTTTTGAATTTTCCAGACAAAAAATATCATTTCTCGATGAAATATATGACAGTCCATATTTCAACTATATTAAAAAATATTTCCATTTAAAAAAACAGTTGAATTCAGCTAAAAAAACACATTTTGCAATAAAATAAATAAATTTTCAGTCAAAGAAATAAATCTACAACCAATGGTTGAACTTACAAGGTAGTATTTGAATTTTCAAACAAAAAAAAAATTAATTTTCAACCAAAAAAGGTAAATTCTCAATAAACAATATAAAAATCAATATTTCATCTGGAAAAAAAAAATTGGTTTGAAATGCAAAACAGTTGAATTCTAACAAAAAACATGAATTTTCAACAAAATAAATAAATTTGCAGCCAAAGAGATTAGTCTTCAAACAAATAAAATATTAAGCAACATTTAGAAATTTTACTTTTGCCGGAAGTCAATGATGCGGGAGAGTTTAGAAACGATTGTTGGAAAGTTTCTAATAAGAGAGTTCAAAACTACGTCACACAAAATGCTCTTGTTCTAAAATATACTGTAAGGCTTTCAAAACTTTTAATATAACACGCTATAGTGTTAAAAGTTTAAATAGAGCTGGCAAAAAGTTTCTATAAATTTCCCATGCGTTACTGCGCTTCAGAAAGTTAGTATAAGTTTGCAAAGATTAAACTTTAACTTTGAGAGATAAAAACTGAGACATTTTTTAATTGTCCTGCTTTTTAAGTAAAATAGCAATAAAACAGAAGGAAAGTCTCTTCTATATTTCAAACTTTAGAGTCTAAATGGCTCTCAAAGTAGAGGAAATAAGTAGATTTTTCAGAAAAATAGGAGAAGAGTTTTTAAAAAAATTTGACATGCTTTACCGGGGAATGCAACTTTCAACGCAAGAATATAAATTTTCAACAACAAAGTTCACATTGCACCTATTTTTTGCCTACTTTGCCGATTTTGAGATAATTCTACAGCTACAGAGGTTCCTGTGCATGCTAAGTTTCTAGAATGTTCTCGATGACGCCATCAAATTACATTGGGCAATTGTGAAAGACGAATCTGCGTAAACAAATTCAAGGTTATTTATTATCTCAATTTAGCATTTTGCGTAAACACTTTCAAGGTTATATTTAGATTTATCCTTTTTTCTCATAAAAACGATATGAAGCAAGTACAAAATGCAAGAAAAAATCAAAATATGATCTTAAAAACGTTGAAGCGAAATGATTGAGGTAATAAATAACCTAGAAGTTGTTTACGGAAATTCTTATTTCACAATTGCGCAATATAATTTCATGACGTCATCGAGAACATTCTAGAAACTTAGCACGGACACGAACCACTTCAGCTGTAGAATTGTCTTGAAGGTAAGGTAGGAATCTTGATCTAGAATTTTCCTTGAACATCTACTAAAGACTATGCATCCTGAGGTAGTAAAGAGTGTAAACGTGAGTATAAACTTACCGATAAGTCATAGGAGGAGCCGCCAGAGTATTCCTCCTGATAGCATGCCTAGAAGATAGATCTGGTTCCTCGAGGACGCCACACTTGCTAATATCAGTCTCGACCAAAACAGAGCACTGGGACCACAGTTTATTCAATCTAGTACTCGAGCTCTCATCAAATCTATCCACGCTCTCTTCGCGATCAATGCTGGAGCTTTGCGAAGACATAGCTTCTTCAACAGAGCTGGTTTTGTCGCCGTTACAAACTAAGGAATCTCCCTCGGCAGACTTGGTATATTTCAGCAAAACTGGCTGTCCAGAAGTTTGCTGCCAGGGTTCGTTTTCCGTGATGGAAACCAAGTCTTCCTGGAGCCCTACATCCCTGCATGTCTCATCGGTCGTGAAGATGAGCTCGATATCATCCAATTCCTCAGATTCATTTTCCGATTCGTTCGGTTTCGCCTCCGGTTGTTGGTTCTCCGGACTGTCTGTGAAGACAGAATTTTCTCCGTCTGAAGCGGACTTGAGGCTTAGATCTTCCAAATCTTTGTCAGGAACATCGAGGAGATCGTTGCTCGAGTTTTCGAGATTCTCGACAGGATCGTTAGACACTGCTGTTGAAGGCTTGTCTTCAATAATCGCAGCCTCTTCGCCGCAGGATTCTCTCATAACTTTTGGAATTGGAGACACTTCCTGCTGAGAATCTTCGGGTGGGGCTTCTTTTTCTGGAATCAGTTGCTCCGATGGTCCGTCGTCGACGGTTTGATCCTCGGTAGTATCCATGACGATGCTCGACACCCCAGGCTCTGTTGGGCTAACAATTGAATACAGGATGAGTCAGAAGTTATGTGGGAGTTTGCACACGATTTATTAATAGTTTGTCGGGAATGCGCTGCGTTTTTAATTATGCTTGATGTGTCCAGAACACATACTGCAAGACGGGGCTAAGTGGGTGATGTTTTTACAGTTTTCACAATAAATTACAGGAAGGAATCATAATTAAATATTAATTATTTAAATATATATAAATGCTGACCCTTTTCTTTGCATATCATAAAGTTGAAACATTTAATTTAGCTATAAGTAAATGGTTATTGCAATCCAAAATGTGTTCGTCTTTATTCCCCAGGGTGGGACTAAGGCGTACTATAAATGATAAGTTTCTGTTATTATTTAAAGTAATTTATACAGAAAATAATTCAGAAAATTCTGTCTGTTTAGACTTTTCGACTGGCATTTTGAAACTTCTCAATGGATTATTTGAAAAAACGAGAGGATCCCACATTCTTGACATCATTTATGACCATGCTCATTTTTGCCCTACGAATTCGAAACTTTTGATAAAAAACATTCTACAACAAAAAATACAGAAAATGAAAACCTTATACACATACCATTTTTATCCAAACTTCAGGTCGAAAGTAAACCAAACAGTCTCTAAATTTTAATTTGACATTCATTTTACAGAAAACAATAATAGAACTTTCACATTTTCATTGAAAAAAAGAGAAATAAAATGATAAAATATAATATTATGAGTGACCCGATTTCCCCAGCGTGTCCCGAATAGTCCTGTCTTACGGTAATTCACACCAGTCGAGAGGATCTGACACGATAATCTTTTTAGCATATTGATTAAATCTTCCTATTGTTATAAAAATCCTATTTAAAAAAAAAACCTCGATGAATATAGGTATGAAACACATGACATAAAATATTTCAAATTTCGAACTACACTTCCCTAAAATATTTATTTTCTACCAAAAAAGACGAATTTTCAACAAAATATAGAAATTTTAAACGAAGAAGAAGAATTTTCAAACAATACATCATTTTTTAAACAAATAGTTTAATTTTAAAATTTTAATTTGCATTTTCCAACAAATATGTAGATGTGTTTTTCTAACAAAGAGTTCAATTTTCAACCAAAATTAATTTTAAACCAACAAGGTTAATTTTCTACAAAATAAATGAATTTTTAACAAAAAAAGTTAAGCTTCGAATAAAAAATATAAATTTTCAATGAAATACATAAACTTTCAACCAAATAGTTGATCTTTCAAGTAGAAAGATTGCATTCTCAAAAAAATGATTAATTTTTAACAAAATAGTACAAATTTCAATCAAATAATCGACTCTTTAAATACAAATATTGAATTTTTAACAAAATATACAAATTTTCAACCAAAAAGTTGAGTTTTCAACAAAGTATATTAATTTTCTACGAAATAATTAAATTATCAACCAAATAGTTGAACTTTCAAACAAATTGTTAAACTTTCAACTTTCAACCTACAAAGATTAATTTGAAACCAAATAGTCAAATTTTCAAACAAAAAAGAATTAAAAAAAGATGAAATAAATTTTCAAACAGAAAAACAAATTTTCAATTCAGAAGAACGAATTTTCTTTAAAAATATACGATTTTTCGACTAAAAAGTAGAATTTTCTAACTACATATATGAATTTTCACCCAAATACGAATTTTCAAAAAAATACAAGAATTAAAAAAAATAGCTGAATTTAAAATAGATAATAAATGTAATAAAACGCCGAAATTTTTCATTAATAAAAAAAGTTTATGTACAAAATGTTGAGCTTTCAAGTCATAAAGAAGTACTTTAAAAAATTGAGTATGAAATACAAAAATATGCATTTTCTACAAAAATAATTGAATTTTCGACTACAAAGATGAGTTTTCAACAAAATATGCGAATTTTCATCTGACAAATTTGCAAGAGAAAATAGAATAGTTAATAGTTATTGTTTATAGTTATATTTAAAGTTTTATTTAAAAAAATTAATTTTCAATAAAAAACGAACTTTCAACGAAAGAAGTAAAATTGCAGCCAAAAAGATTAATTTTCTACCAAAAAAGAACCATTTTGAACAACATACACGCATTTTCAACTACATATTTTTACTTTTCAATGAAATTTTCAACTTAATGGTTGAATTTTCAACCGAAAAGTTTATTATTCTAATAAAAAAAGACAAATTTTCAATAAAACACATTAATTTTCAACTAAAAAAGAGCAATGTTAAAAAAAAAATTATTAGTAACAGAAATAAGTCTTTAAGCATATGAAAACAAAATTTTCTACAAAAAATTGATTAACCTGTTAGTTAAAAAAATTAATTTTTAATAAAAGACTAAAGTTCAACCAACGAAATGAAATTCAAATCAAAAAGAATAATTTTCAACAAAGATTAATATTCTAAAACAAAAGACAAAGTTTCGACAAAATACAGAAATTTTCACACAATTAGTTCAATTTTCAAAAGAAGAAGAAGATAAATGTTCATTTACATATGGAATAATTAAATTTAGAAAAAATTATCGACTAAAATGATGATTTATTAACCAAAAAAATAAATATTTAACAAAGCAGTTCCACTTTCAACTAAGTGGTTGAATTTTGAATCAAAAAATATTTTTCATTCGCTATTCAGGAATTCTGAAAATATCCTGCAACTGAAGTCGAAGTTACAGAATGATTTAAGAAAGTATTGATTTCAATACCCTGAAAATTTAAGATTTTTCTATTTTTGTTTCTATGAGGTATTTATCTTGAAAAATATGGAATACCTCCAAAGTGAAAAGTTGTGAAGTGAAATTTGTCAAATTATACGATTAATATACAAAGACAGGTTCACATTTGTAATATAACTAGCGAAAATTAATTAAAATTAAAGTGATAAATTTGATCACGAGCATAAATGTTAAATTGTTCTTACACTTGAACTTTATAATAAAGTTTTGATACAAATACAAAATAATTTAATACATTTTTATGACAAATATGTCCAGAAAACGTGGTAAATGGAGACTTCAACTATTTGGTACAACATGAACTTATCTGTAGAAAATTAGTTTTTTATTGTAAGCTAATTCTTTCTCAATCAAAAGTTAATTAATACATTTTTGTTTGAAAATAGATGATTTTTTATTAGAAATTCTACTACTCAGTTAAAAATGTTTAGAATCGAAAATATATAAGCAAAAAATTAATAAAATGACATTGTAACTAAAATCACATCTACTGTTTAAAAAATTGAGTTATAAATTTGTACAATTTGTTAAAAACTCATATTTTCTGGTAGACAGTTAATTTATTTAGTGGAAAATATATGTGATTTGTTGAAAATTCGTCTTTTATGGTAGAAATTAAATTTTGCTGGTCAAAATTGCAAGTGTATCGTTCAAAATTAATCTGTTTTAATTGAGAATTCAAGTATTTTATAAAAAATTGGTCTTTTTGGTTATATTAAACTGTTTTTTTTATTTTTTATTAAAATCTTTTATGATATAAATATCAACTTATTACATTTTTTACGGAAAATTAACATTTTTAGCAGGTTGAAGATTTAACTGTTTCGTAGAGAATTCATATGTTTCGCTTGAAAATTGAACAATTTGATAACAAATTTAACTGTTTTATAGAAAATGCGTTTAGGCATTCTTGAAAATTAATTTTTTCAAATGAAAATTTAATTATTCTATTTTTGGTTAATAATTCATAATTTTTTGTTAAAAATGCTTAATTTTACAGTTTAAAAAATCGAGTCGAATTTCATTTTACCTTGATGAATATCTCGTACATTCGAGTCATATTTTTTACCGAAGAAAACTAATTTGAATAATTTTTTTTTGAAATATTAGCTATCACAATTTTCGCTGAAAAGTTATCTTTTCAGACTACAAGAGCAATTTCTGGATTAAGTAATTTATAAGTTTAGTACAATTTCGTTTCTTTTTGGTCAAAAATTAAATTTTTTCCCAGAAAATGTAAACATTTTTAAAAAATTCAACTGTTTGTTGAATATTCGTCTTTTTGACTTAAAAATTCATCACTTTCATTGAAAATTCGATTCATTCTTAACAAATTGTGTTAATATTTCAACTGTTTCGTAGAAAATTTGTATTATTTTATAATTTTAGGTTTTTGTTGAAAACTAATATTTTTTACTAAAAATTTAACGATTTTGTTAAAAATTCAACTAATTGGTTGTAAATTCACCTTTTTGCTGAAAACTCGTATTTTATGTTGAAAATTCAAACGTTTATTAGAAAATTCGTATCTTTGGACTGAAAATTTTACGATTTCGTATTAAGTTCAACTATTTGGTACAAAATTAAAGTGCTTTGTAAAAAATTATTTTTTAAATTAAAAATTAATTCTCCTCAGTCAAAATTTAATTAATCCATTTTTTGTCAAAAATTGCTCTTTTTGTTCAAAAATTGGACTAGTTACATAAACATGCTTAGAAAAGAACATGATATAATCTAAAAACTAATAAAATAAAATTTAGACTAACGTCACATCTATGATACAAAATATTTAGTTGAAAATTTATGTAATTTGTTCAAAGTTCATATTTTCTGGTAGTAAATAAATTTTTTTCGTCTGTTTTGGTAGAAAATGAATATTTTTGGTTTAAAATGCAACAAGAATGTTTTTTTTTAACTTGCATTAATTATTATCTCACAAAAGCGAAAAGTGGACAAAAAGTTTAACAATTCAGAACAAATCGAAAATTTTTAGCACTCATGTGAGAGAAGATAGTTATTGATAATAATAGATTGTTTAAACAACTATGTTTGTTAATTAACATTATTTACTACTTTTTAAATTAAAAATTTGGTAGAAAATTGAAAATTTTAAAAGAAACCGCAACTATCTAGCATCAGGAAAGAAGAAGATAGTTTACAAGCAATAATAATTTGTTTAAATAATTATTTTTACTAAATTGTATCAATTATTACCTTAAACTAAGTGAAAACTACATAAACAGTTTATAATTTTAGAAAAAACCGCAAGTTTCTTACATTACTGAATAATGTAAGAAGCTTATTATCAAAAGTAATAAAAAATTGTTTACACAATTATTTTTGTTAACAATAATTAGGTGTTACCTCATTCTAATTAAAAACTTGACAACATTTGGAAACTTTTTGAAAAAACTTGAGAAAGAGAAGATTTCTAGAAACAATCATAATTACCCTCAAAACCTTGCAAAACCCATTTTTACACTTATGTGAGTTTTCCGGGACCCTATAAAACACACTTATAGGGATGAAATTAAAAAAAATCCAATTCATTTTTATATGGATTCGTAAAAACTTTGGGGCGATATGTATGAAAATTCGAGAAAAAAAATGTCAACCACCCTAGTGCAGAAGGATGGAAAATATATGCGAAACTCACTCTTTGATCGTTACAGCAAGTGGAGGAGGGCTGGTGGCAGCATCACTGGAAAATTCGCTTCTGCTGAGAATTTTTCGTCGCAATACGTGATTTTCCAGAGCGAGTCTCTCCACCACGTTTGCGTAATTCTCGGCTGAAAATTCACCAAAGTCTTCTTTCAGACGTCGCAACTCCTCTCGAGATGAATCCAATGCTGAGCGCAGTGATATCACAGTCTGTAAAGAAAGAAATAGAACATTAGATTTCCAAACTAGAGTCAAATCTGGATTTAGTGCCGGTTTTGGGGCTGATGGTCACGCTTTGTCACGCCTGAGTGAACACCACACATTCCCCCGCAGCTCCTCTCACTCATCCCCGCGGCGCGGCGGCAATTCTCAGGAACACTAATTCAAGAATCGCAAAATTCAGATTCGATTATTTCTTCTTTTCGATTCATTAGAGAGACAAATATCCAACCAAGGAAACTTCTAACTTGCATTCATTGGTGAAACCATAATAACCATAATTTATCTGATCGATATTTTTTGTGTTGTTAAACAAATAAACATCCCTCACATTTAACCGTCAATATCAATTTCATTTTCCCGTTTCAATAAATTAAAAAAAACTCCCTGTGTATAAATGCACATAAAATATATACAATAGTTATTGCTTCATAAGAAAAAATTAGATTTATTTGCACGCTCAATATATTCAACCTTGCGTTTAAAATATGAGTTTCACTTATGAATATGAATATTCGCTAAAACAATAATTTTTATAACCACAAACAGCAAACATTAATCACTATTATTATTAATTTTATGGGGTTTTCTTCAAAACTAGTTCAAGCAGTTAAAACGCCGTTGTAAAGTATGTCCCTGTTTCAGTTTCAAAAACAAAAGTTATATTTTCTACTAAGAAAATAAGTATAAGGTTGGAAAAATATTTTGTAGTCATTTGATTAGGGCATCATAATAAACGTCAAAGTCTGGCCTGACAATGACTTATAACAATTCGTTGATAAATTACCAAGAATAGTACAAAAAATTGGTAAAAATATTAAGTCATTGCATATCAAGGAAACCTTTCAATACAATAATGCATCTTATCATTTATTTTGTGTTTCGCCAGATAGCAAATAAACAAGTCAAGAGAAGAAACATAATAATATTTGTCTTATTTAGCCTTTCAGCTTTTCATAAATAATGGGCAGGTTTTGTAATTACAAACATTAAAAAAAGGAGCATTGATTAAAGAAAATCTCATATAATATCAATAAAATATCGCAGATTTTGAAATAAGCCCAAAATATGCTTCATTTAGAAGATTTATGTTCAACTTTGGAATTCAGGAACAAATTCTATGAAAAATGGATAAAACAGAGTTCTGGAGGTAAAATTCAAAAAATAACTTTTATTATCATTCTCTAGCTTATTGTGAACTTACATACGTCTATTAATATACTATATAGTATTCTGAATAAAATGTGCAAAAACACATTTTTTTATGGGAAATAGGTTTCTCATATAATTATATATTACTTGACAAATTTCAATTAGAAGTTAATCAATGCGATCAGAATGTAATGTAATTAATCAATCAACAGTCCTTAAATCAACCCATACCTTCAGTTAGGATTTGGATAATGGAAAGAATATTCAACAGGTATATTGATTTGATACTTGGCCAAGAGGTTACATTTACATCCAAATTAAAATTCCCAAAAGGATTTTGGTGAAACTTGATGAATATTAAATTTTTAACTATTTTTATAGAGAATTTTCCACTTTCAGAATGGATTTAGTTGCAGTTTGCAGTCAAGTAGTAGAAGAAAATTTAAGAACTTGGTCAAAATTTACTTTCGCTGTTCAACAAATTCAAACTTTCTACTATGAGTAAATAAAAGTAATTTTTGGGTTATTCAGATTTTATTCGCAAACCCACATTTCAAAAATATTACATAATTGACATTTTTTTCTGCAGTTTAAAGGAATCCTCTGAAGGGTTACAATCTTTCCGCTCACGGCTCGTTACGGCTTATTGTGAACACCAAAGGGTTTGGTTTTTTGCAACTTGAATTCACAATACATTTCATTTTTTCATTTAAAAAGTTTGTCGAAAATTTATTCGGGCGGCTTTGAACTAATGGTCCTTATTTTTCGATTGGCTTTATTCTGGAAAGCCGCAGTTTTCATCATCATGTACTCATTTAGTCGTTGTTGCCTCAATAGATCGATATAAGCTCCCACAACAACGTTATTGTGTCTTTTGTACACGATCATGTCTACGCCGAAACAAGATTCCTCGACCCTACGAAGATCATGCGCTCTCCACTCCTCTGTAGTTGGAATCCAATTAAAAGGAAAAAGTTCAATTGCTTCTACATTCTTTGAAACAGCATCTTGTGTCACCAAATAGTCTTGGCCCTTATAGGTCAAATACGACGTTGTTGCGTTAGGATTTAGAGCGCTTGGATCACCTTAAAAAAAAATTAATTTTTGAGATTTGAAAGCTATTAAAAATTAGTTAAAAATTTCAACTGCATCCTCAACTATTTGTCACGGAACAAATATTTTCATATAAATATACATTATAAACATCATAATGACATCGTGTATTAATAATATCAATACTATGATCATGTTAATAATAATAAGTATACATAATACATAATAAAACATAACAATAATAAACATAAATCAAAGTTGTGTACCCATGAACTAGACAAAAATTCACAATTCTGTTTACACAGTGTTTGGAGATTATTTTAGCATCTCTAAAAGATACAAGCATGAGAACCGATATTTCCGAAAATACCAAAACCACAGGAGATATTATGACTAAACTGTTGGCATAAAACATTGCTGAAAAATAAGTGTAGGAAGCATCATCTATCAGTAAAAGTGTTTAAATCAAGTGTTTAAATATACTATTGAGTCAGGGAAACAATCTGCAATAAACGCTAAAAAAATATACTAGCGGGAAAAATCATGGGATATATTTTATATGCAGTTAATATCCTGCAAGCAAAACGGCAAAATTCCTTTTAGTTTTTTAAAAATGGATTTTTGAAAATAGCATTTTGGTATCTAAAGCATAGGTCCATGGTGTAAACCTGTTAACTGCTTACGGCGTCTTATCGGAAATCCGAGCTTTTCTCACATCGGCTCAGTTTGCTCGAAGAATAGACCAGTGAGGCACATGGCTGTGTATGTGCAGTTAAGTGGATGTGTGTGTCGAAAGTTTTTTGTGGCTACTTTCACGTAAGCTTCGATGTTGTCGTCTGCATATTGGTTTAAAGACGAAGGTGAGCGACACCACTCGATTAATAACACTCAACAACTTTTTTCAATAAACTATTTTATATTTCTGCACGCAAATCTATGTTCGGCTTATGATTCCGAACAATTTGACGCAGAAACATGCGAGCCTGGAAAAAACAATAGAAAACCAGCGGTAGAACTTTGCATATAACAAGTTTAGACCGCTGGACCCCTTGTAGATAACATATGAATAGCTTTCAATTGTCATATAACGTTCAATTTTGATTCAAGTGTTATAAAAGGAACGTTTATTAACATTTTACAGCTTAAAAAAATATTGAAAATTGCAAAAATAACAACGAATTTCCTTGCTGTGTAAAATTTCTGAAATGTCAGTTAACATGGTTAGAACGCGGGCCCTTCAAATATACAACACTAAAAAATGTTTGTCTGGTCCTAAATTTGTAGAATTATAAAAAAAAAATTTAACAATTTCCTTTTCTTTTTTCATAATAATATGAAAAAAAAATATTAAGGTAACGCTCACATGGGCCTTAAGGGACCGACCTCACTTTTTCAGATTACTGAATTTTATTTGAAGTTGAGAACTTTTTTCTGAATGAAATATCGGACTGAAACTTTGGAAAATGTATTAGAAGACCATAAACTACGTTTGTGTACTTCATTTGAGTAGAAATTTCGCTAAAAATTATTTTCAAAGAAATTAAAACTGGGACCATTTTTTGACATATTTTCTTTGTACCTTGCAATTTTTTGAACCTTAGAACTTTTTTTATATGTAAAATATCGGCCTCAAACTTTGAAAAATGCAAGAGCCGACAATAAATTACGTTTATGTACGTTTTTTTACATCTCACATATATTTTGAATATAAGGAAAGCTCTTAGATTCAAAAAATTTCAAGGTTTTGTCAAAAATTGTTCCAGTTAATTTATTTGAAAATAATATTTATCGAAATTCCTACTTAAATGAAGTACATGATTGTAGTTTATGGTCTTCTAATACATTTTCTAAAGTTTCAGTCCGATATTTTATTAAGAAAAAAGTTCTTAACTTAAAAAAAAATTCAGTGAACTGAAAAAGTGAGGTTTGTAATATAGAAATCTGAGTGTGTCACATGTCCTTAACGTTTTCTCTAAAATTCCCCAAAAAAAAAAATTCAAATTGAATAAAATTTTCTGAGTTTTAAGCCCAAAGAAGAAATTTTCAACAAAACAGTTGAATTACCAAACAAAGAGTGCAACCTTTTAATAAAATTATCGAATTTTTAATAAAATAATTCGATTTCTAACAAAATAATAAAATTTTCCACCAAAAAAGACGAGTTCCTAACAAAAACTGTAATAGTAGTTCTTAAACAAACTAATTTTAATTTTAAAAATTGAACAATTTTAACCATTTGGTTGAATCTTGACGTATTTTGTTTAAAATTTGGCCTTTTTTGGTAGAATATCAATTTTTGGTTAAAAATGCAACTGTTTAGTTGGATTTATTCTGATTTAGTTGAAGATGGAAGCATTTACTTGAAAATCTCTGTTACTTAATTTAATTAATTTTTTGAATAAAATATTAAAATCTGTTTAATTCATATTTCCAAGTGGAAAATTCAACTACTTAGTTGAAATTTTTACTACTTTTTTAACAATTCATTTGGTTGGTTAGAGGTTCACAATTTTAATTAAATTTTTTTGTTAGAAATTATTTTTTTAAATTAAAATTAAACTATTTCTATACAAATTCACATGATTGGTTGAAAATTTACTTTTTAAAAAAATAATATTTAACCTTAACTACTTTATTTTTGGTTTAAAGTTAATCTTCTTTAATTTAAAAATTCATATATTTAGTTGAAAATTTGGAACAACAAAAAAACAAAAAATAAAAATGATTCAAATAAAATCTGGAGTCATGTCGCATCTACTGTACAAACTATTTAGTTTAAAAATTGACGTAATTTGTTAAAAATGAGTCTTTTTTGGTAAAAAAAATTAATCCTCTTGGTTAACATTTCAACTTTTTGGTTAAAAATCAATGTTTTTTTAATGTTTGCTTTTTTTCCTAGAAATTTAATATTCTAGATAGAAAATTCCAATAGATGGTTTAAAATTTATTTATTCTGTTGAAAATCTTTACTCGTAGAAAATGAATTTGCTTTATTAAATATTCCTTTACTTGTTTTAAAATTCAACTACTTTTACATAGAATGATAAAATTCATCAGATCGTTTGATTTTTTTCAAAAATCTACCTTAAACTTTTGTGAAATAATTTATGTAATTGTGAAATATTTTCAATCTATCTGAAATATTTGGTAAGACATTAAAATCTTTATTAAATATTAAAAATCAATGTATAATCTTTTGGAAATCATTAAAATCTTTCTCGAATATTTGAAATATTTGTAAATACTTATAAAATTGTTGAAATCTTTAAGATATCATTGAAGTCTGTGAAATCTTCGAAAAATCATTCAAGCATGTGAATCTTTCGAAATATTTTTGAAACATTTTGGAAATTGCTGAAATCTTTGGGAAATCATTTATGCCTTAGTGAAATTTTTAAATCATATCGAAATCTTTGTGAATGCTTTGCGCAATATTCCAAATCTTCTCAAAATCTTTGAAGCTTTTGGGCAATCATTAAGACCCTTTGAAACCATTTTAGAAGAATTTGGTGGATTTTTGAAATTGTTGAAATCTTTGCGAAATATTTAAAATATTTGGGAAATAATTGAAATCTTTGAAATATTTTTTTAAAATTTGCGAAATTATTGAAATCTTTGAGAAATCATTGGGAAATCATTCGAATCTTTGTAAAAACTTCCTAAAATCTTTGAAAAATATTTGAAATATTTTTGAAATAACTAGTAATATTTGTTCAATTATTGTTATCTTTGGTAAAAAATTGAAGTCTTTGTAAAATCTTTTATATCTATCTGAAATCTTCGCGCAGTATTTTAAAACTGTAAACTCTTTGAGAAATTATTGAAATTTTTGTGAAATTTTTATCAAATTGTTCTGAAATCTGTAAAAATCTTTGCGAAATATTTGAAATATGTTTGTAAAAATATTTTGTAATGTTTGTGAAATTATTGAAATCTTTGTGAAGTCCTTGGCAATATAAATTTTCAACCTGTATTTATTATAATTGATCATTTACTTTTTATTTTTCATTTATTACTATGTTTGTAAAATTCGTATTTAGTATAATATTATTATACTACGTACAAAATGGCTCATTCAAAAATATACGTTTATTCTCCTGTTTCTACCTAGAGAAAAAAGGCTCCACCGCTTCTGGAAAAATCAACTACTTTGTCAATTCATTAGAAAAAGTGAAACTTTAAACCCCCCCCCCCTCTATTCCAAAATATTCAAAAGTCATTGATGATCCCTAAATAAATTCACGAAGGTAAATAAATAGTCGCACAAGCGGAAATTTTTGAAGAATTGTGCCTTAAACATCATTATTTTTTGAATGACTCGGAAAATAGTTTTATCGCTCGACAAATAAAGTGTGAAATAATCTCAATAGTGTGGTGAGTCTGATGCCATCCCAGTTCTTCCATTAGGTTTTAGGTACATCAAAAATCTTATTATCAATTATTATTTATTATATTATATTTATATACCTGCTCGATAGCTCACGTAAGGGCTTGGTGGAGGCTTCGTTCCAAAAACAACACCATCTTCATTTATATATGCAACACATTTTATGTCACCTTGACGACATTCATGGACAGCATAGTTGTTCTTTTTTCGATATTCTAAATCTGGAACGAAAGGTTTTTCAGCTATAAGTTCACAAGTGATCGCTGACATTACATAGTCAACAATTGCTAAACCAACATTAATTCTGTGGTTAAAACAATTCATAATTATTGGATTATGGATGCGATGGACTACGGGGAGTTCTGCTGGTTCTTCTTTTCCTGGTCTTCGTGAAGGGTAGAATCTTTTTGTACGGCGTCGTTTTTGCGGTTCTTCTTGTTGTGGTTGTTCCTGATGTTGTTGCTGTTCCTGGTGTTGTGGTTGTTCCTGGTGTTGTGGTTGTTCCTGGTGTGGTGGTTGTAGATGTCCGTATTGTAAATGTTGTTGTGATGTTTGTAGATATTCATATTGTGGTGATAGTAGTTGTTGATATTGCGGTGGTTGTAGTTGTTGAGATTGTGATGGTTGTAGTTGTTGAGATTGTGGTGGTTGTAGATGTGCATTTTGTGGTGATTGTAGATGTGTATTTTGTGTTGATGGTTGTCCAGGTATTCGTCTTTGTCGATATCGTGGTGTATCATACCCAGAAGAATTTAATCCTGCAAAAAAAAAGATTATTCTGTTTTTCAAAAGATTGAATGCCAACCGCAAAATTCAGCAATGAGCATTTCTATGCTGTATCACTGACAATGAAACGACTTTTAATTAGATTTCTTTGATGGTCCAAAGATTTGGAGAGATTGCCTTTTGGATACACTAATTTAGAACTAAAAACTTTTTAAGGCTTCGAATTATCTAAAATTTAAAATTTTAAAAATTGAACACATTTTAAGAAACGATACTGCTTTCAAGTGGTACGATTTCAAAATTATGTATTTAGGCTGAAGAAATTTTGTTTTCAACATATTCAAAAAATTCTACATACAGCAAAACCCTTTTATTTTAAGTTTTCATTTTTCAACACTGATTACTAGCAAAAACAGTACAAAGCTTAAAAGTTTTTAAACCTAATCCAACTTGAAATTACATAATTCAATTATTAAAAAATAGAGATACACTTACCATGAAAATTAATTACAACTACGATCGCAAGGAGCAGCATCCTCACGAAGACTTTCATTGTCACTAGAATGATTCCGTAAACGCAGACTGTTGAAATTCGAACATATACATAATAATGTAGTCAGGGCCGTACTAAAGTACGCAGGTAAATACGGATAATTCTAGAATTATTTACAAAATAGACATACAATTTTATAAGTGTGGGAGAGTGTGGGAGAGAGCCGATAAAATAGTGTTATTGCCACAGTGACATGAAGAAATGATTTTTCTATATCAGTTATAACACAAAAACAAGTTATGTTATAAAATTAAATAATAGAACCGCAGTAGCAACAACTAGCAGTTTAAATGACACAAGTTGCCAAACAGGTGAGAAAAATTACCATTTTCAATAGGAAGCTGCAATGAGAGGAAAAACATTTGAATCTAGTGCTTTGAAAAAATTCACATTTTAAATAAGAAATTCAGACCTCGCTGAAGTTTGATACCTTTAAAAAAATCGAATTTAAAAAAAAAAGATTTTTTTTGTGAAACCAACAATTTTATGGATGTATTTGATGACCGGCGGTACCCGCAAAATTTTTACTCCTCTGGCGCCACATAAAAAATCATAATAAATTATGCAGCTTCCAAAACTTAAATTTTATGCTCTAGAATGGCTCGATTTGGTGTCCAAAGATAAAAAAACAAAGTTTCATTTTTTTATCTCTTCCGGAACACCCACGTTTTCAACCCCCAAGATAATAAAAAATCTAAAAAATCCCGTAACTTACAAACCTCAAATTTTATGCTTCAGAATCGTTTCACTTGATCTCCAAAGATAATAAAAAAAGTTTTATTTCCTTATCTCTTCCGGAACACCCTTGTTTTGAACCGCAAGATAATAACAAATTTTTTTTAAATCGCCTGAATTCCAGAACTAAAGTTTCATACTTCAGAATAGTTTCACTGGATAATAAAATATCAAATTGGTTTAAAAACTTGGATTCAGAGAGGCAATGAAGTATCTTTTACACAAGAAAAAATGCTACAAAATAGAAATAAACTACTCTCGACACTCAAGTTCATCTGTATACAAGACAAAAAATTTGTAACAAATTTTGCAGAATAATTGTAATTTTCTATGGAACATTAGTGTGATCAAACCCTACAACTTTTGTCAGAACTATTTTCTCGTAGGATGCGATCCTTGAAAGTTATTCAGGGGTATCCATACTTTTGGAACACTCAGTATATAAAACTTCACACTATATATAAACTATATATAATTTTTTCGCCTGTCTTTTCAAGATTATTAGGAATTCTTATTTTTCTTATCTTTGTTTAAACAATCAAAAGACAATGGTTTTAAATTGGCGACAGATTAGTTACGTTTACAATTTCCTAATATAACGTAATTCTTTCGACAGATTTGAGAATGCTTCCCTATTGCGTTATTTGATTGATCAATTCTATTTGTCATGTTTTTTATATTTATAAATTTTCTACAAATCATTAGGTGCTCACTTTCGCTAATCGGCTAATCGGATCGGTACAAGGGAAAAAACTATACGATTAAAGTAACCTTTGTTAGGCATACAAGTTCATATTTATTCCAGGCAAATGACTTTTACCAATTTTTCTAAATAATTGCAATTTTCTATGAAAAAAAAAATGAAAATATACAACCAAAAAAAATTTTAAACTCGAAAGCAGAACTCTGTCGAAAAGTGACGCATGTCGATCCTTAATACTGCTTTATATTGGGATTTTAAATCCTCTTAACTTAAGAAAATGTGACATTAAAGAAACCATAATTTAACTCAGAAAATTAGATTTTTATTTGATGCTTTAATAACTTGTAACTGAACAAACTGCAAATTTTAATAACTTGTCTTCTCATTTTTTTCGTACCTTGTTCGCTTTTCCACAATTTTTTTTAATTTTTAAAGTTATTTTTACGATTAAAGCAAAAACCACGCATCCTATCAAAAAGTAATTATAATAAAAAATCTGTAGGTCTTTTCTGAGTGTACAATTTTAGTCTATTCACCTTTTTCCGTAGCTGGTGTAGTTTATGAAAAAAATTTTATTTTTAATGTTGTTTTTTACGAATATAACAAAAACTATGCGTCCTATCAAAAAGTAATGAATAAAATTTTTTTTATCTTATTATGCATAAACAACTTTTGTCTATTAATTTATCTTCATACATTGTGCTTTTTTCCACAACTAAAAAAATGTTAAGGTTGTTTTGTATACGATTAAAACAAAAACTACGCGTCATTTTAAAAAGTAATTAATAAACAAAATTTTAGATCTTCTTTAGGTGCACAATTTTTGTCTATTCATCTTTTTTCGTAGCTTGTGTATCTTATCAAAATATTTAATTTTTTCATTTAATTTTTCTTGATTAAAACAAAAACTACGCACTCCAGCATCAAAAAATGATAAATAAGTTTATAGATCCTTTTTTGAATTAAAAACCTTTGTCAATTAATTTTGTTTCGTACCTTTGTCGTTTTTCCAAAAATTTAATCTTTTTATTTATAATGTTATTTTTTACGATTAAAACAAAAATTATATTATTTAAAAAAAATATTATTAACAAATTTGTAGCTCCTTTTTAAGTGAACAAGTTTTGTCTATTTATTTTTTTCGTAGTCTGTGTCGTTTGTCAACAATTTTATTTGTTTATTTTTAATTTTGTTTTTTAAAAATAAAACAAAAGCTACGCGCCCTATCAAAAAGTAATTAATAGCAAATTTGTGAGATCAAATTTTGAATTAACCCATTAACGGCCAAATGCACTGCATTTTTGCTGGAACTTTGAACAATTAAAACACATACTAAACGGTGATGAAACTTTACCAAACTTTAGTATTCTAAGTTTTCGAGGTCGCTCTTTTCAAATCCGTTGAGAAAATTGACCTATCTCTTCAGGAAAATTAAATATGGTGTCTTTCTTCCGGAAAAGTGCTAAAATTGTGATGTTTTTTTTTAAACTCGAATTTCACATCTAGAACGCATAGGCAGCACCCTAAAACCTATCTAATCAGTGCACGCGATGTCTGCACTTGAAAACTTAGAGGTTAGAAAATTTCGAAATTCCAGATGGCGTCCCAAAAAATGACGATCTTCATGGGAGGAAAATGTGAAAAATAGGTATCTTTGAAATATCTGTTATACCATCATGTAAATCGTTAATCATTATATGATTTATATGTAAATATGTGGAACAAACAATTTATCACAATTTCCCATAATTTTCAAAATGGTGGATCCAATACGGCGGTCGAAAATCCGAAAAATTGCAAAAAAGCATTTAAAATTAGTGAACTTTTTGCACTTTTTTTAGTATTCATACACATTATTGCTAAAATATTTCAAAGATTGTTTGTAATTACATAAAAAAATTGTGGATCCAATATGGCGGTTATAAATATTTGAAGACTTGGAAGCATGTCTGAAAACTTATCAACTATTTTTTTTAATTCTTCCAAACTCTAGAAGACCTAAATATCTTTTAAAAAGGCTCGAATTTTTCTTAATATTTTTCAAAATCCTGTATAATAAAATTTATTTAAAAAATATTAAAAAGATCTTTTCTTATTTTCTCAAGAATCTTACATAATGTATATTTATATAAGTCTAAAAATAAACTGGTAATAATTTCAATTTTTGTTTGACTAAAAAAAATATTTAAGAATCATCCAGTGCTACATCAACATGTTATTTTATTTATGTCTATACAGTACTTTACCTTTAAAAAAACTTTTTTTCATTTAGAAAACGTCTATTACGTTTTTAAACATCATACAAAAATTTATTGAAATAGGCAACGTTAACGCAGTAATTTTGAGTAAGTTTACCGTAATGCGCAGGGCGAATGGCTGATTCCGGAAGATATACTTTGTTGTGAGCTGGTATACATCCCGTTTTTTTTGGGTTGAATTCCATTAGAGTTAAGCTTATGGCTTACAAAGAAATTATTATCTTTGAAGGAAAAATTTAACCAGGGTTTTTACAAACAAAACTATAAAATCAAACTGTTTAGAAAGCAGGTGTTTAGATAAACCTGTGTTAATTATTTGAGTAGGCGTCTATTAAATATTTTGGCTTGAGGGTAACTTTTAATGCTACTTCCTCTTCAACATGTCACCAAATAAGGTATGTTAAGCTGACATAACCACATGTTCGTATCGAGTTAAAACCTATTTCATAATTAAGGGCTCATTTAAGACTAATTGCATGCCCTATTGCCAAATTAATGCTCCACTATTTTTTTTAAAACCCGGGGGTTACACTAGGTTAACGTTAAGCTGACGGAACTTTACGTGAAATAAGCAATGAATCGAGTTCTAACCTATCACATAATTAATGGCTCATTTAACACTCTCCAAAACCACAAAAACATTTTTTCTAAAAGCCACCCCTACCTCCAAACAACTATCCTTAATATAAATTATTCACGAATTGTAGATCAGTACATATCATAATTAGGGGTTCATTTAAGGCTACTTTAATGTCCTTTTTCCGAATTTAATGCTCCACTGTTTAAAAAAAAACCGGGGGTTACGTTAGATTAACTTTAAGCTGACGAACCAAATGGGAAATAAACGTTCAATCGAATTCTAGCCTGCCACATAATTAAGGGCTCATTGAAGACTCTCCAAAACCACAAACACATTTTTTCTAAAAGTCCCCCTAACACTCAAAAACCACCCTGAATACAATTTATGGACAATTTAAAAATTTGTCCATATCATAATTGAACCTCCGGAAAGCAGAACCGAACGAGCGCGTGGACTAGCACAGCCTAGTAGGAAAGGGAGGGGATA